>JAHLJS010000005.1:19358357-19611191 GCA_038502445.1 Eremochloa ophiuroides | reverse complement strand
CTCAAGGTGGGTCCACCCGCTTCCATATTTGTTGGCGCCCGAACCGTCCTTGTTAGACTATAAAAGAGAGGGAGAGCTCCCCTCCAACACACACCATCATTTGGAGCCATTTACCTCACCTCTCACTTGTATTCTTTAGATTAGTTTTAATATTAGAGCAAGGCAAGAGCTAGCAAGGAGAGTTTGTATCTTTGGAAGCAAAGGATCATCTTGGTATGAATACAATTCGGTCTTCTTCCATGAGCAAGTTCTTATCATACTTATATGATTATGCATATGAACTAGAGTATAGTCTTGGTCATGTTATGATCATGATATATGAACTAGCATATAGTTTGTGTTATGTTCTTGACATGTTCATCGTTGTTCTTCATCGTTCATCGACTTAGTATGAATAGAGGAAGAACTAGGGATGAGGTGATGGTTCGTCGTGCTGTCATGGTTGCTCTTAGCCTAGCCTGTCACTCCGAAGGGGTGGGGTCCTAGGGGGTTAGGAGTTGTCTCCAAGTACGTGAGCATGGTGCTCGGGTATACGAGATCGGCGAATATGCCGGTATCCCACGGGCAGAGGGGTAGGTGGGCAGGTGGTGACAGCCCTGTGCATCCCTAGCACTCCCCCATGTTCGGATATTGGGTAAGAGTTCGTAAAGTCTCTATCGGCTGGCAGACCAGCTGCGGGGATCTCCCTGTCATCCCAGACTTAGTCCTAATAGTAGACATGCTAGTTAGATGTTTACTAACAGTTCTTTGCATAGTTATATATGACCAATGCCTGCTCAATTAGATATATTCTTTTATTCTTTATTTCTCTTTTATCCTTGAGGTCGGCTCAGATGTGTGTCCACTATCTTTGAACTATGATTTACCCCTGCCTATGCTATGTCTACCTATGCATTCAATAAGTGATCATGTTTATGCCAAAGCTAGATGCATTCGTCCTGCCCTCCTACGGGAAATTATAAATACAACCCCCACGGGTTGAAATGCTACAAGGATAGTTCCGTGCACTTGCGGATTTATCTATACTGAGCTATCATGATTGGCATACCTAAGTACCATTACCTAAGGATTGTAATTCTTGTTGCACCCCAAGGCGTCGTGCCACAGTTTTGCATATCATAAGTAATGACGGTTAGGAAGGCCAATCCGGCACTTCTAACTGCTATTACAGACTGCTTTACCTAGGCCGGCGCCATTAAGGGCCAAGGGTTACCTTTCTGAAGTAATGGTGGTTGGGAATGTCAACTTACGTTTCTTGTATCGTTATTAGGAATGGGCTTTTAATCTATCTTTAGTAATGACGCTAAGAAACGCCAACAGATGGTTCCAATACTATCCGCCGCCACAATGAGCAAAAAGACAAGCTTGGGGAGATCCTCTCCCCCACCAATGTAAGTATTCTATCCTAACTATTTATATTATTTTAATTTATTGCATTTAAAAAAATATGCATAAGATAAAAATACCAAAAATATTTCCTTTATTCTCATATGTCTCATGAATGTTTATCTTCCTCATAGAAATGATGAATAGTTGCTCTGTTAATATTTCTTTAATGCCTAGTCTACAACTTAGTATTTCATTGAGTATGGATCACATGGCTCATTTAAATCATCATGAATCTGAAAACTTTATGGCTAAGTGCTAGAACTAAGTCTAAGTTGTTGTGAGATATGATATAGTGAAACAAGAGCTGCTATAATATTTTTCTAAGCATGCATGAATACTGGAGATTTATTTTTTTAAACAATAAAAACCTTATTGTTCCTCAATGGTGATAAATTCCTACCACAGCCATATATGCTACACATGTCTTAAACCTTCTACATAAGTTATTTGCTTTGTATTGAGTTTTGTCATGTCTGGTTGACCCTTATTGAGAGTCTTATCATGCTCCCAAGATCAAGATCACGTACACACCACATACACATGCTGCTTCTACACTGGAAGTACGTAACCACATGCCTTTCATTTTCACCAAATAAATGATCCATATGTTAAAGTTTTAAAATATCTCTCTTAGTTAATTCGGTAGAAGAGACAAAAAGGCTATGCAAAAAAGAAAAAGAAAGAAAGAAATATGGACATAGGAAGTCCATAGAAAAGAAAAGAAAAATATGATGAGCAAATCTGGGCTCATGAATAAAGAAAGGAAAAATGATAGCTATGTCTCTAAAATTTATTAGAGAGAGATACAATTTCAAATAGAGGAGCATTATAGTTTATATTTTCCGCACACTTGCACATCTTGATCTAAGGGCATGATACTTCTCTCTTTGGATCCAAGCTTTGACTCTACAACATATGCAAAATAAGTATGCTATACTCTTTCATTCCTACCTTGAGCTCCACATAAGCCATCTTAGAAGTAGGATAATAAAGAGAAGGCAACCTTTACTTTATGCCTTGGTAAGGAAACATACACCATTTGAACGACATGAGAAAACCATATGAGGAACATTAAGTTTTCTTTTGCAAAATATTGCTAAAACCTCCAGTATGAAACCTGCAAAGAATGAGAAAAGTAGTGCTCAAGTTAAACTGTTATGTCTCTCAACCACCTAAGGCAAAGGAAAGGCCATTAGCCCCATAAAGGACTAAGATAAAATGGGTGAATTTTCATAGCCAATTTTTCCATTCAAAGGAGAAGTATTTTGTTATGCACTTGGTACTAAGGAAATATGAACATTGTAGCAACTCCTGATCCACCGAGGCTAAGTTTAATTATTTGCTCGGGACTAGCAAAGGTTAGCTTGGGAGATCTTGTTGACGGTGGATATACCATGAAAATCCACATTCAAACACCGTCAACATGCCTCAGATTCAAGGGAGAATAAACATATCATGAACATATTTTATCAATAACTAGTTCCACGTGTACTCTTAGCTTGTGAATGCAGTGAAGTTCAAAACAGAACAAATTTGAGCACTTGGAGCCCAATATGCTGGGTCGGCCGAACCACATATTTGGGAACCAAGTCATCACACTTCAACAAATGACTCAAGACATCACGTAGAAGAGAGGAGAGCACAGTGTGGGCCCATGTGTGGGTCGGCCGACCCCACCATGGGGCCCACCTGGCTCTGGTGACGTGGCAGGATCCGTGTGACACTCTACCCAGCTCAATTCCACCATCAGATCAACATGTGTTTCTATTTAACGGTGAAGAATCAAAGCACACGGATCAAGGCGTGAAACAACACAATCAAGACAGAACCAGCACAAAGCAACACTCTATGACTGGTGGGGACCACAACTGGCCGGGTCCACCTGTTATAGGGGGTCGGCCGACCCCCCTGGTGCCCAGCCAGGTCGGTTGGCCCCCATCGCCTTCCTGTATGCCTTCCACGTGATGAAATCACCACTGTCTTCCATCCTATGGCGGTTTTGAGGCGGTTCATCCAAGGAAGGAGAGGCAAGGAGCACACGGATCGCTGACGTGGCGCCCCTCCACTCTCCCCTATAAATAGAGGCTGCCATCACTCTCTTCAAGACAACCCAAGATACACAAGAGAGAAGCTCCACTCTTTAGTAGTAGTAGTAGTATTAGTCTAGTGCGGGAGTTAGAGTCGAGTCGAGCTATGCTACCTTTATCAATATATTAACTTTATTTTACTTTACTAAGTTTCTACTTAGTGCTTTACTATTCTTTATATAATTGTTGTGTATTGTCTTAACTTATAGTTGAGTTATATTAGATAGTGATCCTGTAACCAGCTCACGTGTGTAGTTCATTGCCTGTCATAGGGTGCTTTAGCTGTTTGGTACCCAGCTAGAGTAGTGAGAATTAGTGTAAGCATGGTGCTTAGGCTAGATCTTACCCTTGAATGCCGCTCGTTGCACGGATTGGTTGTGGGTGCTAGCAGGTGGTGACAGCCCTGTCTAGTCTTAGTGTCCCTCCACGTGTTTTAGGCAAGTTCTTAAAAGGTAGGCTCCCATAAGAGAGTAGGCGCTTCGGATAGAGGTTATATCCTCTATTATTTCGCACTACCCCCTACACACTGAAAGTAAGGTAGCTGTCTTAGTACAATTCATTCATTTGATAAGATAGTTCACAAGAGTAAAGTAAGAGTCATAAGAGTCTTATACTCACTTGTTGTCCTCCCACCTAGCTATACTCTACTAGTTATCCTTAGTTATCCTAAAACCTTGTCGTGTCTTGGTGTCATTACCCTTTCCTCTATATATCAATTTACCCCCTATCACTAGTTGATACTATGTTGCTATAGACTTGAGGATCTCTCTCTTTTATTAATTATTCCTAGCAACCGCTTTCCCTTGGGATAAAATAAATAACGATACCTTAGAATACTTCCGGGTGAAGTGCTACAGCGGTATATTCTGTGCGCTTGCGGAATTATCCAATAGACATAAGAAATACCCCTCAGGGCACTTCTAGCGCCGTTAACAGAGATATCCTAACACCCTGTCTCTGGTGGTTGCGCTAAGTAGTGTCAACAGATGCGGTTAAAGAAGTAGGACAAGCGCGTGATGACCATCTTCACGTACTCTGGACCAATAATCCTGATCACAATCGGAAGGAACACCGTCAGCATGACATGGCAGTCATGAGAGTTGAAGTGGGTCATTGTGAGGTCTTTCATCGAGACCAGGCTCTTGATGATCGAAGAGAAACCGGTCGGCACCTTCACTGCCCGAAGCCATCGGAGGAAACCCTTGCCCTCATCTTTTCTTAGGTTATAGCTCGCGCCCGTAAGGTCCACTTTATTTCTGGCTTGTGATGCCGTCGGGTGGATTTCGTGCCTAATGTCATGGTTCACAAGATCCAGACGTGACTTGAGATCATCTTTCGTCTTAGTCTTAATGTCAAGCAGGACCCCGATCGTGCTCTCGAAGACATTCTTCTCCAGGTGCATGCAGTCAATTGCATGGGGTGTATCTAGCTCCTTCCAGTATGACAGGTACTTGAAGAAATACGACTGCTTCTTGAATGGAACAGGGCTGCCTCTTCCTCTTCTGCATCCCGCTTCCTCTTCTTTCTCCGCTTCTTCGGCCCATCTTCCTCCTCTTTCTTCTTCTTCCCAAACTCGACATCTATCCCCAGCACCATGTCAAACACCTTTTGCCCATACCCCGACCTATCCAGCATGTCAATTTCAAGCTCGTCACTGTTGTCAAAGTACATATTCATCGACGGATACCTGTAGCTGTGCTTCTTGGGGAGGAATCGCCTATACCTCATATACACTATCTTCTTCGATGCACTAAGGTAAGTGTAGCAGGTGCCATCGATGCAAACTACGCAACCGCTCTTCCCTTTAATCCGCCCCGATAGTGAAAAAGAACAGGGTAATTGGTGATGGTGACAAAAATGATGGCATATAGAGTGAACTCCTTCTTGTCGGACGCGTCCATCATGTCGACCCCTTTCTCCCATAGTGTCTACATGTCCTCCATCAAGGGCTCCAAAAACACGTCTATATCATTGCCGGGCTGCTTCGGTCCTGAAATAAGTATGGTGAGAAGAAGGTACCTACGCTTCTGACATAGGTGTAGAGGTAGGTTGTAGATCGTGAGGGTGACTGTCCAAGTGCTGTGCATGCTGCTGAGGTCGCCAAAGGGATTCATCCCGTCGGTACTCAGCGCAAACCTGACGTTCCTAGGCTCATCCCCAAACTTTGTGAGCTTGGCATCAAAATGCTTCCACTGCTTGCCATCAGACGGATGTCACAGCTTACCATCACCCTTCACACGTTCAGGAGATGCATGCCAGGACATAAGCTTGGCATCCTCTAGATTCCCGAATAGTGCACGCAACCGATAGATGACGGGCAGGTATCACACCGACAGGGCAGGACTTTTCCTAAATGTGTAACCCTCTTCTTCTTCGTCCTTAGGAGGCAGCTATTTGTTGGCCGTCGCCTTCTTCTTCTTCGTCCCTCTCGAGGGTACCTCCTCATCACCCGCGCGACAACCGGTATTTTTCTTGTAACGACACGCGCCGCAGCGCGAACAGCTCTCCAACTTTGCAAAGTCTCCCCGAAATAGAATACAATGGTTAGGACATGCATGAAACTTTCTAAGCTTCATCGCCACTGGCTGGATCAGCTTCTTCGCCCGATAGGTATTGACGGGCACATTGTTACCCTCTGGGTAACTGTCACCAAGGATACGTAACAGGCCGTTGAAGCAAGTGTCGGTCATCCCGTGGCGAGCCTTCAATATAAGCAACTGGAGATTGAAACGGAGCATAGTCCAATGCTATGGACATTTCCCCCATCCTTGTACAAGGGATCAATTGCCGCCTGCTTCATCACTCTGAAATTCTTGAGCCATTTCGGATCCCCAAACAAAATATCATCGTGATCCTGACAGTTAGCAGCCTGCTCAATGAACTCTGCATCCTCCGGCAGCAACATGTCAACGACAGGGTCACCTTCCCCATCGCAAGCGTCGGCGTCGGCTGCCATGTCCTGGAGCAGATCACTGATCGCGATGTACTTAGTCTCGCATTGTCATCATCGCCAGCGGCAGATGATGTCTGTTATTGCTGTCTTCCGTCATTCATCGACGAGGAGCTTTCTGCATGTGCATCTGCGATACTCGAATCTTTTTCACCGTGATACTTCCACACAGTGTACTTTAGGTCCTTGATGAACCCATACCGAACCAAGTGTGATTGCACAACGTTGTCTTTCTGGGCAAGCCGATTCTTACAGTCATTGCACGGAAAAATCATGCGATCTTGGCCAGACTCAGACGATGCTTCTGCGCAAAAGGAATGAACTTCTTCCTCACATTTTCTAGGAAAGACAGATCCAGCCTTGATGTCTTGTACATCCAATTCTCCCTGCTCACCATGACCTTCACCTTATACAAACACAGCGAATTGAAATATCGTATTAGACGAGCGGTAAATCCAACTCTACAACTAATTGAAAGTATCGAAAAAGCATCTAAATACTCCAAAGTGCCACCCTTCACAAAATCCAACTCTAGATTTACTTACTCTCTCTCATCTTTTTAGATCTAGATCTAAACCGGCCACATTTCAAAAAAAAACTCCTATAAATCATGGAAAAGAGAGGAAAATCAGATTTGGAGAGTAAGAATCAACCTCTAACGGTGCCACCCTTCACTAAATCCAAGGGCAAAACCTCCCCCCTTGAAATGGTTATTTTTAGGGTTTTGAGCTCAAAACCCCAAAAAATAGAGAAGAGGTCACGGGGAGCAAAAAGGGGAGGGCTGCTGCTTTATAGGCACAGAGTTAACAGAGGCGGTTATCCTAAAACAACCACCACGGTTAATCAGTTATTAACCGTGGTGGTTGTATAATGATAACCGCCTCGGTTAATGCCTTTACCGAGGCGGTTATCATAAAACAACCGCCGCGGTTAATTCTTATTAACCGTGGCGGTTGTATTATGATAACCGCCTCGGAAAAGGCATTAATAGAGGCGGTTGGGGGCGGCCAGCCCAGCCTTTGGCCGGCCCGTCTTAACTGAGGTGGTTTGCTGGGCTGACCGCCACGGTTAAGTTTTCAGAAGTGCCTCCCAAAAGATTTTTTGTAGTAGTGTGGTTCCTTTGAAAGGGGATATCCTGTCCACCACCGCACCACCTTTCCGGGCGGCGGCCCTCGAACCCTAGCCGGCTACGCCCACAACAGGATGTGAGGAAAGGCCTGGCTAGCCGGCGGCGGAGCTCCAGGGGCCAGCAAACGACGGATCCAGGCGAGGGAGAGGTGCGCCAGCCAGCAGAAGGCTGGAATCGCACCGCCGGTACTCGCGCCCGGAGGCACCGAGCGGGTGGCGACGAGCGGAGTCAGGATGGCGGTGTTCTGTCCCTCGGAGACGATGGGGAAATAAAACGAAACGGTATTTTTTTTCACTTAAGAGTGGCACATGCGGGTAATTTTAGCGAACTTTCCCTAGCGAAAGCTGCCGAAAGCTAGTTGGGAGGTGTTGTGAATTTCCTACCGCGAAGAAGCTAGCTTTAGGCCAAAGCTCTGGGCCGTTTCGGTGCCTTTGGTTGAGCTTTTGACGTCTGGGAAGCCAAAGCTACTCCCAAAAGCTGAACCAAAGGCACCCTAAGTATTGATGTAACAGAACTTTTGGTATTTGGTGGTAAATCTAAACAGGGCCTTATGCCGCGACTAACCAAACCTCGAAATCAAACTTGATTATTAGATGGGCTCGTAAGTTTTATTAAACGAGAGAAGATGTTAAGGATGATCTGTTAATTGTCTTTGTGTTCTTAATCATCCTTTTCTGATCAAATAAGTATCAGCACCCGAATCATTTCCAGCGGTTAACATAGCAATGAGAATTTTTTTGCAGGTGCGATCAAATTAGTGGTCTTATATGCCTTAGGGAAGGTAGATAAGTGTTAGACGCTTTTTATGGTCACCACACCAAGTGCGCTAGCTCGTGCGGTCGTAGAAATCTCCTCGTTGATGCTCCTGCGCTCGGTCGGTCAGATCAGTTGGACAGGGTGTCGTGAAGGCCTATGTTCACCACCCCGGGAGGGACCCCATCAGGGATGATGAGCCTAGGGTTGTCTTGAGATCGGCAGGCCACTCAAGACGTCCTCAATCGCCGTCAAGATGAAGAAGGAAAGCAAAAAGAGGTTGAAAAAGTTAGGGTTTGAGGATAAAAAGTACTCCCTCCGTTTCAATTTATAAGTCGTTTGACTTTTTTAACTCCAAGTTTGACCACTCGTCTTATTCAAAAATTTATGCAAAATATTATTTTTTTGTTATGACCTCCATTATTAATAAAAGTTCTTTAAGAATAAGTTAATTTAACTCTTTTACATAATTTTTTTAATAAGACAAGTGGTTAAACTTACAGTTGAAAAAGTCAAATGACTCATAAATTGGGACGTATTAAGTAAAACATTTGTTGATCGATTGGGTGATGGATCCTCAACCGGCCATGGCCCTTTATATTTATAGGGTGGGAAGACTTATCCCGCAAGCAAATCCTTTCACACACCTTATTCTTCCAGGACTCCTCAAGTCTACTTGGATTAGGGTTTGACCGGTTAGACCGATCAGCCACCCCCCCCCCCCCCCCCCCCCCCCGGTCAGACCGGTTGGCTTTGTGCCAGACCAGCTACAGGGATCCCACCTGTCAGACCGCATGACACTACCGGTCTAACGGCTAGCCCTAGCCTGATCGCAACTTGCTGCCAGTTTTGAGTACGAATATATGCCCCCCTGTTTTTTATAAGGGGCTTTGGCATTTGTACCCATACTTTTAAGCGAAATGGTGATTTGCTCCCGTTTTTTAAACTTTGTGATTTTACCCCTGCTATTTCAAACCGAAGAGATAGTATACCCTTGATCTGTTAAGTCCATCTAACGGTGTTAAAAAGGGCAATTTTGCCCATGCGTTTTTGCCCTCGTTTTATTATGATATTTGTGTTTTTACCCCTATTTTAGATCAGACGAGATGACATTTTGTTTATAGATTTTTTTTAGAAAATTTCTGCAGCATTTGTCACACAACATATAAATTCACTAAATAGTGCAAGATACCTATCTAGCCTAGAGATATAAAGAAAAACTTTGGAACCAAGACGTTTGTTTCAATAGTTAAATTACACATTTCAGAACCAGTATATTCATTACTTTTTTTCTCTCTCTATTGACCAACGATTTCAGAACCTGCTGAATCTTATAGGAATAGAATGGAGAAGGCGCCTTCTGCCTCCGGACCAATGTCCTCAAACATGGTTTTACATGATACATGGCATATTTCCTAGGAAAAAAAATGCATGGCTATGTTTGAAATGAATGTATGTTGGTAAAAGGCTGACAGCACAAAGGGAAACTA
The DNA here is from genome assembly GCA_038502445.1 of Eremochloa ophiuroides. Lineage (NCBI taxonomy): Eukaryota > Viridiplantae > Streptophyta > Magnoliopsida > Poales > Poaceae > Eremochloa > Eremochloa ophiuroides. The sequence continues at coordinate 19,601,393 of JAHLJS010000005.1, read as the reverse complement.
AATATGTTTTTTATCAGGTATACAGCAATACAATTATACAAGTGAATCAAGCTGACACTGTCCAGTGTATCTGTAGTTTGTTGACAAGCGCTTAAGGATTTTGTCAATAAAAGAAACAAGTAGATCAATCTCTTAACTTGAATACAGAGAAAGAGAGTCAATAAAAGCGAGGAAATCAATCTCTTAACTTGAATAAAGAGAAAGAGAGCCACCGCTAGCTGTCAGGAACGCCGGCGCGGCCTCTGGAAATGCCTCAACCGGCCGCTCGGACGCCACCTGCCGCCTAAAACCCTAACCCCACCCTCATGCTGCGCGCTCCTAGAGCAGCAATGGTGGAGGAGCCCGAGGGCGATGGGGAGAAGTTGCCGGCCGCCGGGAAAGCCACCACCGGCCGTTAGGACCGCCGCCGCCGCCTGAAACCCTAAACCCCACCCTCATGCTGTGCGCGCCCAGAGCAGTAATGGGGGAGAGTCCTGAGAGCGATGGGGAGGGGGATGCCGAAGGGGATATGGGGAAGGGCGAAGAGGAGAGGAGCCGCAGGGAGCAGGGCGCCGGCGCAGAGGAAAAGCACGACAGGGAGAGGAACGACCGGGAGCAGGCGTCGGTTCCTATCGAGCGTACGGGAGAAGGGGAAAAGCCTCAAGGGTATTTTTGTCTTCTGGACCGCCTGTCTTTTTTTTTTGCCATTTAATATGACCGGTACTAACGGTGTTAAATAATAGGGGTAGACGGAGGTTTCGTTTGGAAAAAAACGAGGGTAAGAACACAAATTTAAAAAAGTGAGGGCAAAATCACTTTTGGAGTTTAGAATAAGGGTAGAATCACCAAATTCCCTTTTTAAAAAGTACTGCGTACTAAAAAAATAAGTCTAAGGACGATGCTCCTCTGCAGAATAGAACAATCCAATAGTAAAGCTCAATTTGCATTTTGAAAATGGTAAAACCAGCCTAGCCGGCCCATTTCCTCGACCCGTGTATATATATTTCACATCAATTATGGAGTGCCATTTTGTCATGAACAAACAGCTAGCTAGCGTGCATATGTGTCCCCCTGAGTCTATGACAATCAACTGATGGCCGCCGACAAACAATGAGGTCCCGTTAATTAGAGTGTTAGTTAACCACACTGCAGTTGGCCCTGATCTGGCCGGCGGTTCCGGTGAGCGGGTTGATATTTCCCATCTTGATCATCGCCGTGACGAAGTCAGCGAAGAACAAATTGCCGTCGGAGCTGTAGCTCTGCACCAGCGCGTTCTGCGGGCCGCCGCCGCTGATGAAGAGCTCCTGGTCCGAGTGCAGCAGGCCCTTCTTCTGCAGCAGGTTCCCGTAGTAGGCGTTGTCGAAGGCGAGCTGCGTCGTGGCGTCGAGCGGCGCGAGGTTGGCGTCGGTGGCGCCCGGCGTGGCGGAGCAGTTGCCCCTGAGCTGCTTGGCGAACTGCTGGTTGATGCTGCTGCTGCCGTCGTTGTAGATGCGGTCGCGGTAGACCTTGCACTGCGCGAAGCCGATGGTGTGCGCGCCGGAGAGCGCTGTCATGTCCGTCGCGCTCAGCCCTTTCTTCCCGAACGCCGCGATGAGCGCGCTCACGTTCGACGTTGGCGCCGGGAGGTCGCTGTTCGCTTGGTCCAGGCTCGCCGTCGTCGAGTCGCGCCGGCCGAGTGACACGTTCCACGACGGTCCACCCAGCTGCAATCAATCAACAGCCGATTCGATTCGATGAGCTAGCTGCTACGAATGAAGCTAGGTTACTATATATATACATCATATGATTAATTGGAATTTTGTTGAGATCGACGAGAAATTGATTGATGATGTGGCTTTGATTCGCCCGGCTTGTTTGTAAAAATATATACCAGCACGGTGCCATCGCGCGCGGCGAGGGCGACGATGTCGGCGCAGGAGACGACGCCGGCGCAGGTGGCCTCGACGGCTGCCTTGATATTGTTGATGACGTCGTAGCCGAGGACGGAGTTGGCGTTCGGGAAGGCGGTCTTCTCGCCGACGAAGCTGCCCGGCACGTCGTCCAGAAGAATCGAGGCGTCGCAGCCCTGATGCATTACCGTACGTACCAAATTACAACGTCAACATATACGTGCATGACAACACAACAAATATAATTGAACATCGATCGTTCGTTTGTTATTAGTACTTCATTATTTTAATTATATTATTAATTATATCATCGAAGGATTACTATTGATTGGAAGAGGAATAGATGAGAGGACGCAGCAGATTCAATGCATGCATGGGATCGGACGATTCAGCACAACGAACAGCACCGTACGTACCTGAACGAAGCAGTCATGGAAGAAGAGGCGGAGAAGGGAGGCGCCCATCCGGCGGTTGCTGTTGATGGCACTAGTCATGACGGAGCGCACTGTGGACTCCAGCCCAGGGCAGCTGGTGGCGTAGAACGACGGCGAGAGCTGGCCATAGGCGGCGGAAGAGAGAAGCAGCAGGACAAGTGCAGGGAGCATGCAATGGCCAGTCTTGGACGACGAAGCCATCGTGGAGCTCTCTCAACGATTGTTCTTTGCGCAAGTACTTTTTGGCGCAAGATCAACCTCGATTTTGTTCCCCCTGCAGTGCTGTGCTATTGCTAGCTAGGGCTTCCTTCTTGCTGTGGGCTCGAGCTGATTGAGATAGAGCGCGCGTCTGTGTACGTTGCGTCCCCTATTTATAGTAGTGATCTCTTGCGTTACATACATACATGTAATAATTTTGTATGTACTCCTATGTAAATGGGGTAGCTTCGTCTTTGCTCCTCCCCATGTGGCCATGTGATCACATAATAATCCATCTAGGGTAGCTTATACGATTTACGATACAGTGTTGATGTTGATGATCTGTGTACGTTTTAGGAGTAGTATATACAGCTTAGGTACGTGTATATATATGTAAATCCTTTAGTAAAATACTATGATAATTAAAATAAAAAAACCATTGATTGTAAGGGGGGTATATATGCTCTCTGCCCGGCCACAAGCTAGCTAGCTCGATAGCCTCGACTCATGTCTCGCGCTACGCTAATAAGCCGCCACCCACACAGCTAGATAAACGTGAGGACCATTATTATGGACGCTACGGGAGCGGCGTTGACCTTCATTAGGATACCCATGGAATACGTATGAGGCATCTCGCACACCTCATGCATGGCTAGGAACATGCACATGCAAACGTACAACGTGCGCCGGAACGTTGTTGTACCAGAAAAGCCAGCAACGCAATTAACGGGCACGCCAGCCGTGATTATTCCCGCCGCCTTGGAAAAATCTGTATCTTATGTGTGTCATGCACAAATATCAATAATTGATGTCCATACAGTACTATAAAAGATTCAGAAAAAATACTGCTTGATTACCAAAAATGAAAATATTAGTAACCCGGTTGTAAACAATACAGTTCATACCACTGAAGATTATCCATCAAAAGTAATAAAAAATTTAAAATAGGAGCTGAAATCTGGCACTACAGGATGCGGCTTCTTTGCCGAGTGCCTGCAAAGACCTTAATGCACTCAGCAAAAGCTTTGCCGAGTGCCGCACTCGGCAAAGAGCACTCGGCAAAGAACCTATCGGCAAAGGTTTCTTTGCCGAGTGCCAGATATCGGACACTCGACAAAGTCTTTACCGAGTGCCAAGTCGGCACTCGGCAAAAAAATGTCAACCGTCAACTTTGACGGCTTCTTTGCCGAGTGCCGACAGACATGGCACTCGGCAAAGAATTTTTTTAATTTTTTTATGAAAAATTCTTCGCCGAGTGCCTAGCCGTTGCACTCGGCAAAGGAACCGGTCCATTTGTTTTTTAAAATAATTCTTTGCCGAGTGCCGCGGCAATAGCACTCGGCAAAGAAATTATATTTTCTTTGGAAAAAATCTTTGCCGAGTGCCATGGCCATGGCACTCGGCAAATCTGGAAATCCAGGTTTTTTGTGCCCAGATCTGCCGAGTGCCGCTGCGATTGCACTCGGCAAAGGCGTCTTTGCCGAGTGCCACACTCGGCAAAGGGATGAAAAATATTGTTTTTTTATTTTTTTTCTTTCCATCAAAACAAACAAACACATCACATATATATCATATACATCATCACACACAGCACATAATATATCGCATTCATCATGCATAATCCACGAAATGCACATATATCCTCCGTCTATCGTGCATCACATATACATATCATCCTTAATCCATCATATAGAATCCATAATCCATCACACATATATAAATATGTCTCTAGTGTCTCTAGTGCATCACGAACACAAGTGTAAGTCCTGAAAAAGTCCGAAGAACATGAAGAGAGATACCTACTACCATCCTGTCCTGGCCACTCGGGCTGTTGAGGAGAGTGCTCGATCTGTGGAGGAGGGCCAGTTGGCCACACAGACGTTGGAGAAGGGCCACCGTGTGGATTCGGGGCCGAACCCGCCGACTGTGGCTACACAAAGGAGAAGCGAAATCATGAGTATGTGCAGGAGGGGCGTAAAAGCTAAAAGAATCAACAGGTTCACATACTAACCGGAGTCTCTAGAACAGGAGCAGGAGGCACAACTGGAGCGAGCAGCGACGGAGGCACGACCATACCTGGCAAAGCCTGCAGGCTCACCATGAAGCTGAACATGTCCTGCATCCTCTGCTCCTCGGCCGCCCTCTTTGCTTGTACAGCCGCCATCTCCAGCCGATGGGCCCCCATCGCTTGCCGTTGGGCCTCCGCCTGTGCCGCCTGTTGGGCCTGCAACCTCCGCATGTTCTCCTGTAACATTCCAACCACAAAGATTAAACAATGCAAAGGCAAGGTACATGTGTAAAAGCAATGAACGACGAGTTTGTGAGTAGTAACCTGGAGCTCCATCATCTGCTGCTGTGAGCTCGGCTGCCGAGGACGTATAGGGAGGGAGGAGTCCGTGCTCCTTGCGCGAATATCGGCGAGGCTGGCAACAGAGGAGGAGTCGACTGTGCTGTCCGCCATCCAGTACCGGCCGTGCTGCTTCCCTCCTCCCAGCCTCATCACGAGGTCCGTGTCCAGGGGCTGGTGGGCCGGATCGAAGTCCTCCCCATGGCGCTGGCGAGCCGCCGAGGTGTACGCGCTAAGCTTGATGTGGACGCTCGCGTTGGTGTACGCCTCGGGGCCGTCCAACGGGTTGTAGGTGACGTCCGGGGCCGTCGCCTTGCCCTTATGTGCCAGGGCGTACGCCATGAACTCATTGCATTCCTGGCCCTGGTGCGCCTAGGACTGCGAGGAAAACACAAAGTCGATTACAGGTAGTTAGAATTGAGTGTTAGAATATATATATATATATATATATATATATATATATATATATAAAGATGAAAGCACAAAAAAGCTTACCCATGTCTTGGCGTACGCGCTGAGGCTCTGGTTGCCTTGGTGGTGTGGCGCCCCACCCATCTGCAGGCGGCAGTCCCGACACATCTTGTGCTTCTCCGCCTACTCAGGCGAGAGCCACCTGTCCACAATGGCCTCCCAGCAGAGGCGGTGTCTGGCGCACGAATCAGGACATTGCTGCATACCATCAAGATATTGATATGTCAGAAGATAAAATGAAGCCAACCTGTTGTTCATAAAAGTACTACTTACCAAGAGGTACTGCTCCCTCGTGAGCGTCATGCTCCTGGCATCGCGCTTCCTCACTACCTGTCCAAGGACGTCGGCGTTGTAGTTGATGATGCACTCGAGCCGCGTCTCGTAGTACAAGTCCGAGAGTCGGGACCTGCAGACCTTGTCCTGCACGCGCGCTGCCTGGGCCTCAAACCCAGCATCGCACCTGTAGAAGTCCTGCATGCATACATCATGTATTGTTTAATTATTTTTAGAGAGACCAATGAATACATAGTGTTGACCAATTTAGTGTGACGTAGACTCACCCAGAACTCAGCCTTGATCCATGCCGCAACGGTGACGTGCTCGCTGTCCTCAGCGGCGTGGAAGTGGTCCCACGTTCAAGGCGGCGAAGGCACCCCAGCGTAGGTGACCATCCCAGGGTAGCGCTGCTAATCAGAAGGGCTAGCGTGCCATTGATGTGTCGGCCCTTCCCGGACACAACTTCCCAGTTGCTGAAAGAGTCATTAAGAACAATTGTTAGTCATTAAGAGTCTACATGTCATATGAAATAGTAGTCAAATGATACTTGCTCGTCGCCCTGGGGTCGAATCACCGGGCGCCGGTGAAGTGGGATCAGCCACGCCGGGAGATTCGAGGGCCCGCGCAAGTAGATTGTTGACGGTAGTTATACCATGTTTTTACCCCATCAAAACCGTCAACAAGACATTCTTTCTAGAAGGAAACCACCAAACACATAGTGACTTAGATACAAATAACTTGGTTCCACATGTACTTGTCATTATTTGGTTGCAGGCACTCAGAACAGGTACTTTTCAGTGTCCGGAAGCTCTATATAAAGGTTGGGCAACCAACCAAGTATGGCCAAATGACAAACCAACTTCACAATCATTAATATCATAGCTTCTGAAGACGATGTGCAAAAGATGGGCACAATGAGTGGTTCGGCCGAACCACCCATAGGCAAGTTAGCACCACCATTGTGCTTAGAATTGCATGAAGAAGCCACCTGCAGAAGATGGACCTTTGATTCCACCAGAGGTGGTTCGGCCGAACCCACCTTTGTGGGCCTCGAAGCTCAGCTGCACTCCAGCGAGGTGGGGAGACCTTCTAGAAGACCTTGGCTAGGCCCACCTGCCATAGGGAGGTCGGCCGAACCCCTCCTTGGGCCCAACCAAGTCGGTTGAACCTCCACCGCCCTCCTCATGTTGAACATGTGCTAGAAATCCTTCACCCTTGATCCTAAGGCGGTTATATGGCGATTTGATCCAACGGTGCATGATAGAGGTCACGCGGATTGATGACGTGGCAGTGGAGTAGCCTCTACTCCACCCCCCCTATAAATACCCCCATAGGCCTTCACTTTAGAGCATGATTCAAAGGAGGAAACACTATGTAGTAGCTTTAGCTCTGCTATAGTGCTGTGCTAGTTGGGAGAGAGTGAGGGAAGTCTTTAGGAGAAAGCTCCGGACCTGTCGGGAATCTTCTCCAAGGTGTACCTCAGCGGATGCAAATCTTCAACTAAGTTTTACATCTGAGTCCTTCTAGTATTTGATATTCTGGTTCTGGTACTTTAAGTATATACTTGTTTTACCTGTACATTGCTTTACTTAGTGAAGTGCTCTAGTCTCTCATGAAGGTTAGAGTAGTAAGTGTAGTGTAGACATGGTGTCTAGGCTATATCTTGCCAGTGTAGGCCGCTTGTCGCACGGATTGTTTGTGGGTGCCAGCAAGTGGTGACAGCCTTGTCTGGTCTTAGTATCCCACCACGTGTGTAAGACAAGTTATTAAAACGGCAGAGCATCAATACAATAGTACAGCCGCCTCGGGTAGGAGTTATATCTCCTACTGTTTCGCCTGTCGCCTCTTGTAAAGGGAGGAGGTGTATATCTCTTTATACTTAGAAAGCCAAAACCAGATATCTTTTGCTATATAAGAACCTCTCTACTTAGTTATCATAGCTCCTTTGTCTCATCACTAGACGGCCTTGAACCTATTTAGAACACTTCACGTTCCCCGTAGAAAATACGATACCTGGAATACTCCCGGTGAAGGCTACATTGACTACCGTACGCTTGCGGTATATCCATTTGCCACTTCTGGTGTCAACAAGCTTTCTGGCACCGTTGCCGGGGAACGGTAGCTGTCTTAACTAAAATCGAGTCGTCCGAGTTATCCTTCTTTTATCTTTCTTTTCTTTTTATCCTTTCCACACCATGAACCAAACATCCATCTCTCATTTCGCCGCTCCAAAGGGTGCTTGTTTGGAGCCACCACCATCATCACAACCCATTCTTTCCCCTAGCTATGAGCTTCGCCCTAGTTTCATAGCTAAGGTTCAGGAATAATCATTTGCTGGGGAAAAGATGAAAACCCCTATACTCACTTACGTGATCTTGAGCAATTGTGTTCATGTCTTCAAATTGAAGGCATGATACGAGATACCTTGAAATGGAAGCTATTCCTATTCTCTTTGACGGGAGCAGCTAAACATTGGTATGCTCGACACATAGAGAGTGCACATGGAGAGTGGAAAAGCCTTCAATCTAAATTCTGCTTAGCTTTCTTCCCTATCTCTCGTGTTGCTCGTCTTCAACTAGAGATCATAAACTTCAAACAAAAGGAAAAGGAGACTCTAGGTGCGGCATGGGCCCGTTTCACAGATCTAGTATCCCTTGATCCTGATCTTGCTATAACCGAGCCAGCATTGATACAACATTTTTACCTTGGTCTTAGCAAAGATTCCGCACAATTTCTTGATATATCTTCTGGAGAAGCATTCCTTCGTTGTACCGTTGTTGAAGGGAAGAAACTTCATGCTAAAATCCTTGAAAACACTCTCCACACCCAAGGGTATAACGAACCTCCTAAGAAAGAAAAGGAATTAGTCCTCGAGCAAAAAGAAATCCCGATAGCCGAATCAAAATCAGTCCCATCCAAAGATTTCGTCATCGATCCTGAACCACAAATACCACAAACATCGGAGGAGAAAGAAATTGTCCTATAAATTGCTCCTTCGATTTCGAGGCTAATCTCTTATCTGACCTTGCTAATTTTGGGAATGCCTACAATTATCCTATCCAAAAGAGACCTTCTAAGAAACATCATTCAAAACCTCTCAAGAAAGGATCTCTTCAAAACTTTCCCAAATTAGCATCATCTGACGCCTCGAATTCCCATGTGGCACATAGGAAAACATCTAAGATCTTGGATGAACCTCCAAAAGGAATGCTGACTGTGCCCATAGAAGGAGAACCAACATACTTAGAAGAAAAATCTATCCTCTCCCATTATATGCCCACATCTGTCATGTCCTTTGAACCCATATCTAAACTCATCCTTGATCTCGATAAATCCAATTGTGCCCTTCCTTCAAAGTCTTATGATGATCCAGTCATTGACTCTGGGGATTCATTAAGACAATCAAGGCATGAGAGTCATCGAGCCTATAAATCTAACCAAGAAGAGAAACAACAACAGTTGGAGAATCCAGCCACTGTTGTAAGTCAAGAATGGTTAGAGGAGACCAAAGATTCTAATGAAATCACTAAGATGCCCACTCATGTAAGGAGAATACCTTGTCAAATCATGGGCATCTATAGTGAAATTTGCTATGATCCTAGCCTTGGGACAAACATCATTCCTCATTTCCATGTTCAAAGTTCATCAAAGAATCACCTGCTCCAATCCCAAAAGCGTCTTAGTCTCCCCAATGGTCAAGTCCTTGATTGTTTAGGAGTTCTTCAAGACATACCTGTAGTGACTGATGATCTAAATATCTCCCTAGATTTTCACATCTTTGACCTTTCTGGACTTTTCTTTTATCTCACACTCATTGAAAGGCCAATCATGCGAATCTTGGAGGATGCTGGAAATGAGAAGCTTGGTCATAGAATAGGTGACGAGTATCTACCTGTTTGGTCTTCACAGCCTCTCAACATAGGGGTAGAATCCAAATCTGTTCTTGATCCAAGGGGTGAGCTTAAGATGATTTCACAAACAACCATGACATATCCAAGTCTTGAGGAGGATTTGGAATGTCATAAGAAGAAAATCGCTCACCCACTCCTTGAGATAGAGAATTTCATCAATAAGCATGGAAGTTATCCTTTGATCCTCTCATCAAGTTCTTGCTCATTTGAGAAATCTCCCAACTCAATCTTTCTTTCTATCACTACTCAATAAGAGACCTACAACCCCTTCACTCTTCTTGTGTCCAAAATCTTTGCAATAGAGGTTGTAGATGCTTTTGTTTATCATAAGTTCTCCAAATCTCATAGTGGTATAAATTCTTACAGTTAGGCCCCCACAAATTGGCTTCAAATTAACATCATTGAACTTTTGTGCCTAACTTGAGTAGGGTAGTAAGACTTTTGGTTCTGTTAGTGTGTTGCCACCAACAGAACCCCTGCACTTGATGTTTTCTCTATTTTCCATGACTCAGGACACACCTTATACCAAGTGTGAGGGGGTCATTTGACCTCCTCGAACACATTTGGGTGTTGAAGGACATTCCGAACAAAATGCATCAGTGCAGGAACACATCATTAGAGGTAAGAATGCACAAGGAAAGAACCAAAGTGGCTGGAGCCTCCAAGGTGGGGTCAGCCGACCCCACCATGGACACCTCAGCACACCAGTCAACTTGCACTACGTTGAGACATACTTCTTGACTGGTTTGATACTTTCCCTTCCTCTTCTTTAGTGCATTCCTCTTACTTTTGTCTTCAACCCGCTAAAATAAAATAAAAGATAAAAAAATACTTCTTGTCTTCACCACTCATGCTCTTGTCTCTAGTAGAATGAATCTTTCTATGTTAGCATGCTTTGGTTTGGGTGTATAGATCGGTCATACCTCCATAGTCTTTTTAAATTAAGCACGGTACTTAGATTAAATAGACTACCTTAATCAAGCAAGACATGGTGTTAAGCTTGGTTATTGAATCAAACATACTTGCATGGAACTTGGTTGCACTTTTGGACTAACCCCTGTAGCAAGAGCCTCGACATCTCTATGGGTAAGTCATAAGATCATTCAGGGAGATAGATTGAGATCCTCATGGTCAAAAATCAAGTTGTTTGGCCAAGGAGAACTTCGATGGAACTGAGGAAGACCACTGCTACAACTCATCATCTTTAAGGTAAGTGGCCACCTTCTTAAAGTTTTCCACGAGCATGAACCTTGAAAGAAGAAGTTAACATGCTAGAACTCATCCTTGCTAATCATTTAACAAAACCAAAACCTACATGTCTTAACTTCTCTTTATTTATGGTTTGACCACTAGACTAGAATGAACACACCTATGATAGTCTCTATGATAAAAAAAAGGTCCTGGAAAGCCTCCATAGGATGGTAGGGCGACCCCTTCTTGGTGGCTAACCAAGCCCATGTCTTGCCAAACCATCCCACAACACCTAGAGAACATAGAAGCCATCCCCAGTTGCAACTCTCATGGAAACAAGGGCTATAATCTTTGGCAAAAGCTCCCTTTCACCTCTCCTCCTCTTTCTCTTCACCTATTTCTCCTCACCTTAAATTCAACACTTTCTAGCCTCCTTTATGTTGCGCAAGTTACCTAGAGTAACTTCACCATTTGAGGCCATGGTGTTTGAAGTAGAGTCCTACCATGCCTTTGATACCCGCCTTTCATGAAGAACCACAAGGGGCATTGGCGGTGGGCTGGGCAAGGGAAGTTGTTCTGTTCCCTTGTTCACCTCAGAGGAGAAGAAGAAGTTGTGAGAGTAGCTGAACTTCATAAGGTGAAAGGATAATCCTCTATGTCAAAGGAGCCGGCTCTTCGAGGATTACTGTTTGAGAAGAAAGTCTTGAAGAAGGACCTTAGTATGGTTTGCACTTAGAAACAGCAATGGGGCACGAGGACATCCTCCTTTGACCTCTTTCCTTAGATATCTCAAACATCTTCACAAATAAGGAAGGCACTTAGCTAGGTTTATTTTCTAGTAACCTGTGCCTATGTTCAACAAAATTTTGGTTCTGCTGGTGTGTTGCCACCAGCAGGGCCCCTGCACTTGACATTTCCTTCGTCTCTCTAGTCTAGTATGCAGCAAGCCAAGTGTGGGGGGAGGTTGGTGACCTTTCCAACACACTCAGGAGCAATTCTGAATGTACCATGGTCGGGCAATGAGCACAAACCAGAAAAAACACAAGTGCAGGAGTACCTTCAAAGGAGAGGATTCGAATGGTGATCACCGGAGTGGCCAGAAGCTCCATGGTGGGGTCGGCCGACCCTACCTGGGACCTCTGGACCTATCAGTCAGCATCCACCCTGCGTCTATGCTTCCTGACTGGTTTGCCACTCCTGCTCCCCCTCTGTTCTTCCACTTTTACTTTTATCTTTTATTTGTTTTCCTTAAATGAAATAAAATAAAAAGAAGAAGACTTGCATCTGAAAATAAAAAGTGATATGATTTATGACATTTAAAGGGTAGAAGCGTCACAAAGTTTAATTCTTGCATATGCTTATACTTGTGGGTCACATATTTTGATAGAAATATATTGACTTAGTTGTTGACAAATGTGATATAGTTCTTAGCTCATGATTCCTACCTTTTCTATTCAAAGTGCTTAGAGATTTATTTTTGAAAATATCATAAAACCATAGTGTCGCTTACTCTTCAATAGTAACGAATTTCCTACCAAAGCCATATATGTCCATACCATGATTCAAAACACCTTCTATATATGCTACTTGTACTTGTGTTGAGTTTGGTCAAACCTTGTTGACCCTAGTTGAGAATTATGTCATAGTCCCAAGATCAAGATCAAATACAAGCCACATATACACATGCTGCTTCTACACTGGAAGTACGCAAAAACATGCCATCCATCTTCATCATAAATATGCTCCATGTTTTAAAGTTTAGAATATCTCTCTAAGTATAACTTAGTAGATGAGACACAAAGGCTATTCAAAAAAAAGTGGACACTGTCCATTACTTTGAAAAAAAGAGAGAGAAGAGAAAAATGCTAGCCATGTCTCAAATAAAATAAAGTAGAGAGAGATCTTACCAAGGAGCAATACATTCCATCATTTTCCACACACCTGCACATCTTGATCTAGGATTATGACAGTCTTCTCCTCGGATCCTTGTTTTGACTTTACAATATATGCAATGCAAGTATGCTATCTTATCCCTACCTGAGCTCCACATAAGCCTGATAGATGTAGGATAAAACAAAAGAAGACAATCTTATGCTATGTCTTGGTGAGGAATCATATACTTACTGAGTGACTTGAGAGTACTATTTGAGGAGTAAAAATGAAATATGTGCTTTCTTTTAAAACCATTATCAAAAACTCTAAGTGCTAAGGATATGAAAATGGGAAGATGACTTTGCTTTGAGAACTGTTCCACTTTTCAACATCTAAAGGATATATGCTAGACAATACCACATAACCCACTTGTATGAGATATGTCTTGAGTAAAGCTTTGTGTTTGCTAATACCTTGAAAATGTCATAATCATATTTTATCATTCTCTCTAACCTTTGCTCGAGGAGAGCAAAGATTTAAGTGTGGGGGATCTTGTTGACGGTAGTTATACCATGTTTTTACCCCATCAAAACCGTCAACAAGACATTCTTTCTGAAAGGAAACCACCAAACACATAGTGACTTAGGTACAAATAACTTGGTTCCACATGTACTTGTCATTATTTGGTTGCAGGCACTCAGAACAGGTACTTTTCAGTGTCCGGAAGCTCTATATGAAGGTTAGGCAACCAACCAAGTATGGCCAAATGACAAACCAACTTCACAATCATTAATACCATAGCTTCTGAAGACGATGTGCAAAAGATGGGCACAATGAGTGATTCGGCCGAACCACCCATAGGCAAGTTAGCACCACCATTGTGCTTAGAATTGCATGAAGAAGCCACCTGCAGAAGATGGACCTTTAATTCCACCAAAGGTGGTTCGGCTGAACCCACCTTTGTGGGCCCCGAAGCTCAGCTGCACTCCAGCGAGGTGGGGAGACCTTCTAGAAGACCTTGGCTGGGCCCACCTGCCATAGGGGGGTCGACCGAACCCCTCCTTGGGTCCAGCCAGGTCGGTTGAACCTCCACCGCCTTCCTCATGTTGAACATGTGCTGGAAATCCTTCACCCTTGATCCTAAGGCGGTTTGATCCAACGGTGCATGATAGAGGTCACGCGGATTGATGACGTGGCAGTGGAGTAGCCTCTACTCCACCTCCCCCTATAAATACCCCCATAGGCCTTCACTTTAGAACATGATTCAAAGGAGGAAACACTATGTAGTAGCTTTAGCTCTGCTATAGTGCTGTGCTAGTTGGGAGAGAGTGAGGAAAGTTTTCAGGAGAAAGCCCCGGACCTGTCGGGAATCTTCTTCAAGGTGTACCTCAGCGGATGCAAATCTTCAAGTAAGTTTTACATCTGAGTCCTTCTAGTATTTGATATTCTGGTTCTGGTACTTTAAGTATATACTTGCTTTACCTGTACATTGCTTTACTTAGTGAAGTGCTCTAGTCTCTCATGAAGGTTAGAGTAGTAAGTGTAGTGTAGACATGGTGTCTAGGCTATATCTTGCCAGTGTAGGCCGCTTGTCACACGGATTGTTTGTGGGTGCCAGCAAATGGTGACAGCCTTGTCTGGTCTTAGTATCCCACCACGTGTGTAAGACAAGTTATTAAAATGACAGGGCATCAATACAATAGTACAGCCGCCTCGGGTAGGAGTTATATCTCCTACTATTTCGCCTGTCGCCTCTTGTAAAGGGAGGAGGTGTATACCTCTTTATACTTAGAAAGCCAAGACCAAATATCTTTTGCCACATAAGAACCTCTCTACCTAGTTATCATAACTCCTTTGCCTTATCACTGGACGGCCTTGAACCTAGTTAGAACACTTCACGTTCCCCGTGGAAAATACGATACCTGAAATACTCCCGGTGAAGGCTACATTGACTACCGTACGCTTGCGGTATATCCATTTGCCGCTTCTGGTGTCAACGAGTCCCGACGAGGTAGAGCTAGAAGCAGTAGTGTAAGTGGAACCCCCAACTGTCGCAGTCGCCCCCTCCTCGTGGTCTGACGAGTCAGAGGAGGTGTCACCCCTTCCTACCTGGTCGTCCTCGTCCACCGTCGGGGTGGGAGTCGGCTCCACGCGCGTCCTCGGATGGCCGCGGGTGCGGCCGGTCCTCAACCTCCTCGGCGCCGGCTCTGGCAAAGTGTCCTCCTCAGCGTGGGGTGGTGACCGGTCCCTCAAGTAGAGGGAGTTGACCGCACGACGGCCCTGCCTTCCACCCGGCATTTTGTCGAGTGCCTGCAATTTCAAAGAGTAAACCAATTAGCACAGTTATATTACAAAGTACTTATGAAAAGATGCAAAATGAATAGAACATAATAATAATAATAATAATAATAATAATTATTATTATTATTATTATTATTATTATTATTATTATTATTATTATTATTATTATTATTATTATTATTATTATATAGTATTACATGAATTAGAAATATTCTTGCACCTCTTCTCCCTCGTTCTCATCTTCATCGTTGTCATCATTTTCATCATCTAACAGTAATTGCTCAAGCATTTGTAAGTCCTTCTCATCTTGCACCTCTTCTCCCTCGTCCTCATCTCCATCCCCTCGAGCAATGTCATTGTCTACTTCCATGCCCATCAGCGAAAACATGTCTATGTTAAATCTTCCTTCTAACCCCTCTGGTTGATAGAACTCCTGTGTGTGGAGGTCAGAATTGTAATCCTCATCGTTTGGAACAGGTAGTTTACCGCGGGGCGATACCATCTGCACAAGGAAACAACCCATAAGATTAGGGTCCTTTTGGTAGGCCCATGGGAGATAATAAACTTATGTGGCCTGTTGAGCCACAATATAGACATCCTCTCCTTGATATACAGAATCCTGTCGAATTTCAACTTGTCCAATCTCAGGGGTTGTTCTCGTGACGTTAGGATCGAACCAATGGCATTTGAATACGACTGGATTACGAGCTTTGCAACACTCAAAATTGAGCTGGTATATTTCTTCTACTATGCCGTAATAGTCGTGCCCATCGGTGCCGGGCGTACGAACTCTGGTATTTGTGGTTTTCCGATTGGGATGACTCCGCTCGTAGTCGCTAGTGTGAAAGCGATAGCCATTCACCGTATAGTTGGTGAATGTCTTGACCTTGTAGGTGAAGCTTTTGGCTAGCCCTTTCAACTCAGCATCCATTGCCCTATCTTTGCGGGCCTGCAAGGTGAGGCCAGATAGATCGTTACAGTACTCGCTCTTATGATCGAAGTGGGAAAGGCAACGAATTAACCACGTACCTTCGTATCGAACCAGGAAATGAAATCGGGCACACTATCTTTGAGAAGACTATCTTCCTCTTGAGGGAAAGGAGCCCTATTCTCTGTCCAATATGTATTCAAAAATTTCCTGAAAAACAAGAGACAAGAGGGTGAATACATGGAGGATAAAGCATAAGGTCTTGGTGCAGTATGTAACAAGCTCATTGAGAACTTATTGCACATACGGCTTCACTTCGTTAAGGTTCAACAACACATAAAGCATGATAATGCGCGACTCATCATGCCTTAAGCTCTTGGTGCACGGTGCGCTTGCCTTTCCGAGTTGCCCTTTGAAAAGGCTGAGGTTCGATGAACTCTCTTCGGCGTTGTAACGAGGGGTAGGATTGTGCACGCTGGAAAGGCTATCATTATAGTATGATGTTGTGAAGTTTGACACCTCCTCAAGAATGAATGCCTCTGCCATGTTAGCCTTAATTTTAGCTTTGTTTCTACATTTTTTCTAAGAATCTTTAGACATCTCTCAATTATATAGCACCAACAAAACTGCACAGGACCCTCATTCGTGCCTCGTACCGTAGGTGCAAAATCAGATGCTGCATCGCCAGGAAGAAGCCGGGTGGGAAGATCTTCCCCAACTTGCAAATCAACACAGGTGACACTTTCTCCAAGTCATCAATGACGTCCCGAGATAACTTCTTGGCACAAAGCTGGCGAAAGAAAAAGCTCAACTCTGTCAGCACGCGTTACACATGCTCGGAAACATATCCCCAGGTCATCGCAGGAAGGAGCCGCTCAATCCATATGCGGACGTCATGACTCTTCATCCCTAACACTCGCATGGTGGACAAGTTCACTCCCCTACTCAAATCGCCGCATGCCCATCATGGAACATTAGCATCGGACGTCGCAACTAGCTTGAAACCTTCTCAATTTTTTTATCATATCCTCTACATGTGATAACACGACACCTCGACAAGTTTCACGATTTTCAGACTTAGTTTGACTTTTATATAATTTAAATATAATCCGACAACAAGCGAGTCGCCATGTTCCCCAAATAAGGCGTTCAAATTTTTCGGTGAGTTCCTGGATACGGCCTCGAAAGAAACCCTCCAACATGAATATCATTTTTTGAATGGCTACATTTCATTATTTCATGCACCTGCAGTTCAAACATACATTTTCCGGCAAAATTCAAGAAAACAAAATAAACTAAAGAAATATATCAAAATAAAATCAAAAAGTCCCAAACTTTAACATGTTGTTTATGTTACTGTACCAAACCTTCAAAAAAATTTGGGTGCAAAAAAAAATTTTGCCGAGTACCTAGGTTTAGCACTCGGCAAAGATTCTTCCTTTGCCGAGTGCCAAACGTCTGGCACTCGGGAAAGATAACGGCACCCGATGCCGTCGGTCCCAGGCATTTTTTGCCGAGTGCGGGTCTTTGCCGAATGTCTGGCACTCGGCAACGACTTGCCGAGTGCCATCGTTTGCCGGGTGCGCGATATTTGGCACACGGCAAAAGTCCAAGCACTCGGCAAAGCGTAGGTTTCCTGTAGTGTGGTGACTGCAGCAGCATAAACAAGCAGGAGTACAATATACATGCAAACTTTTGCACAGAAGAAACTCTGCTATTTAAATTCTCAAATGTCAAATGAGTAAGGCCATGGACATTAATTGAATATATGCAGTGCTATGAAAGTGAGCGTACCCATGTCTGTTAAGTTCTTGTATCACCCGAGCTAAGAAAGCCATGGCTTTAGATGGTGAGAAGCTGATGATTCTATAATATTCAGACATCATGTGTTGATCTAGTTTTACGAATCATGGATATATATGATACATTTGCTGGATCAAGAGCTTCACTGATAGGTGCCCAACAAATGCAGTATTTAGAAGCAAAATTAAATAGGGTGCATATTCATACAAATCCAATTAGAAATTTGAAAAATCTGGGCAAGTGTAAAAAAAAAAGAGGGAGGATGACCTTTCTAGACTTTCATTTCTTAAAACTTTAATTTTTCAATTACCTTGTACCTCTATATCAGAGTAGAAAGGTTTTGGAGATAGGAGTATGCCTTTGTCTGCATAAGTTAAAAGAAACAAACATAAACCCTAACAATTTGTTTCCACCTGATGTAAGGTCTGACTAACCAAAATGTCGTCCTGATCTCTCCAAGTACAGGTAGCGACGCTGCTAATCAGCTACTCCTTCCCTATAAGATGCTTCACAGTTAGCTGCCGCTATAGCCGGCTATAGCTACTATGAAGGGTAGCCGATATGGCATTTATCCCGCTAAATCCAGCTATAGCCTACTAAATGACAGCCATAGCCCGCTAAATAATGCTCTCACGGCAACCTTGCCGCTAAACGACTTAGCCCGCGATTTAAAATTATGCAGTTACCACAATCTGTGGACGAATTAATCACTTAGGGTTAAAACAGAAATCTATTCTTGTATTAGAGTTTAATGGGGAATTTCACTAGAGGGATAACTCGAACCAATCAAAAAGGTAAAGGATAGATCTAGTGGAGGATGGAAAGACCACAGAGGTGATTGGGACCTGGACAGCAGAATAGATGTTTTTTTTAGAAAAGGAGAATAGATGGTAGACGTCAATAATGCGAATATAGATGCTTAAGCCCTGTTTACTTCTCAAACTTTCCAAAAAAAATTTCTAATATTTCCCGTCACATCAATTTTGTAGCACATACATAAAGTCTTAAATATAGATAAAAAAGTAACTAATTACACAGTTTGTCTGTGCATGTCGAGACGAATCTTTTGAGTCTACTTAGACCATGTTTGGACAAAAGTTGTGAAAAACAAACAAAATGCTACAGAATCATAACAAAAAAAATTCCCAACTACAGCCCATTATTATATTCATTAAGGGTTGTAGAGCAGAGGGCTATATATTAATCTGTTTGGATCATATGTGTCGAATATGAACAATACCAAAACATTGAAGTTCACTTGGAATAATTCAAATTCTGTTACCGGCAGATGCAGAAATTGCATGTCATTCAGCAGATAAAATATTTTGTGCACGTAAAATTATTAAATTAAAATTTACAAAGATATAATTTTCTTAACATTTGTCACCAGCCCCTGGTAAAAAAGAATACATATTTGTATAAGCTGACACAATTCAATAGAAATAGACATCCAGTAAATGACGACGACACCACCTTTTTCTTAGCAATTCAACAATATACAACTGCAAAAGTAATAGCAGTGAAATCCGGAGAAATATAGGTAACGGTTCACCTTTGATCAATAGTGTGACATCAATCTTGACTAGTACGCACAAATGATTTCTCTTGGAGGTGCGATTTTTTCGGAAACCAGTACAAATAAGTTGGTGGGCCCGTGTAAATCGATTTTTACAGGTGGCTTCTTAAGAAAACCACCAGTCGAAGGAACCGTCTGTACAAATGCATGATTTTTATAGGGTTTTTCTTAGGGCCCGTTTGATAGAGCTGTGCTCCCTGATTCTCCAGTTGTGCTCACTGATTCTTTGGTGAAATAATTCTATGTGTGAAAATGATTCTCATTGATTCTTTAGCATAAAACTTTGTAAATCAGGATGAAGAATCACTTCACAGAACTAAAAGAAGCTATTTTTTCCAGCTCTCAGCCTCTTAGTTCATTTCAGAGAATCACTTCACAGAATCAATAAAAAAATCACTTCTCACTAAGAAATGCGTTTGGCAGGCAATTCGGAACCGTTTGATTTCTACTGGCGCACGTCAAGACAAGTCGACTGTAGAAAAAATACCCACCATCGAGAGAAATACCTTTTGTACTCCTGGGAACAAGACCAGACAAAAATATACATGAGGAAATAGCGTCTAGTGATCATTAGAATGCTCAAACAATAGTAACGGAGCTCTTTGGTGCAAAGCCTGCCCAACAATAGGGCTGAAGAGACCTATTCCGATCGATTGATGTCTTCCTGGGTTCTCAGCCCAATGCAATACAAATGTGAACCTCCGACCAAATTCTTACTCCCATACACGCATGACTGTTCACATATATATATATATTTAAATTTAAATTCCACTTGTGAAGTTCTTATTCTCCCATAAAATGGCTGTCTACCTTTTGTAGCCAACCTAAGGCTGCGTTTAGTTTGAAAGTTTTGGAAAGTTTTGCAACTGTAGCACTTTCATTTGTATTTGACAACTTTTGTCCAATCATGACCCAAGTAGACTCAAAAGGTTTATCTCGAAATAGCCAGGTAAAAAGTACAAACATGCAACAGGTGCTACTTCATTTAGTGCTCTATGCAGACGAAAAGTATAATCGATATGATGGGGAGAGAGAAGGAAATTTTGTGAACTAAACGCTGCCTAAGTACTAGCAAACAGTATCTATAGGGGTGTGCTCGTACACTACGTACATATTTATACACCCCAGTAGTCGATGGAAGCAACTTAAATTGCTATATATATCAGGTATATATATCAGCTGCTGTTGACGACCCTACAGTTGGCCCTAATCTGACCAGCGGTTCCGGTGAGCGGGCTGATGTTGCCCATCTTCACCATGGCGGCGGCGAAGTCGGAGGCGAAGAGGGCTGGGTTGGCACCGTACTGCCGCACCAGCGCGTCCTGCGAGCCGCCGTTGAAGAGCTCCTGGTCCGAGTGCAGCAGGCCGCGCTTTGCCAGCAGGTCGCGGTAGTAGGCGTTGTCGAAGACGAGCTGCGTCTGCACGTCGAGCGGCGCCAGGCTGGTGTCGCCGGCCGTGCCCGGCGCGGCGGGGCAGCCGCGCTGGCGCAGGGTGGCGAACGCCGGGTCGATGTCGGTGTCGTTGTAGATGTGGGCGCGGAAGTTGCTGCACTGCGCGAAGCCGACGGTGTGCGCGCCGGACAGCGCCGTCATGTCCCCCGGGCTCAGGCCCTTGTTGCCGAACGCCGAGACGAGCGTGGCCAGGTCCGAGGCTGGCGACGGCAGGTCGCTGTTGGCCAGCGCCAGGCCCGCCGTCGTCGAGTCCCGCCGGCCCAGCGGCACCGCCCAAGTTGGTCCTCCGAGCTGTGACGTGACGATGATGCAGAGCAGTAGTGTTGGAGTTGTTAATCATCAATTGGATTCATCTATGATCTATTCATCTATCTATACGTGTACCAAGAGCAAGACATGCAGTGCGTGACGATGGTAGTGTACCAAGAAGGTGCCGTCTCGCGCGGCGAGGGCGACGATGTCGGCGCAGGAGACGACGCCGGGGCAGAGGAGCTCGACGTTGGCCTTGATCTGGTCGATCACGTCGAAGCCGCGGACGGAGTTCACGTTGGGGCCGGCGCCCTTCTCGCCGACGAAGCTGCCAACGTCGTCCAGAAGAATGGAGCCGTCGCAGCCCTGGTGGTACGTAGCATGCGAGGATTTTGAGGAATGATGGATTCAGGGCTGCGATGATGAACGAACGGTACGTAGCTATATATGCGAATGACGATTCAGAGCTGAAGCAAGCAACAACAAACGACGTGCGTACTTGAACAAAGCAGTCATGGAAGAAGAGCCTGACAAGGGACGCGCCCATCCGGCGCTCTGCGAGGAGGGCCTTGAGCATGGTAGCCCGCACGATGAGCTCCAGCGTCGGGCAGCTCGTCGCGTAGAAGGATGGCGACAGCTGCCCGTGCGCCGCCAAAGCGAGCAGCAGGAACAAGCACCAGCTGCCGACCAAGCATCGCCAAGTTCGGAACGACGACGGAGCCATGGCTAGCTAGCTCGATCAGATCAGGCTTGATCTTCGCTGACAAATCACCAGATCGATGGACGACGATATCAGTAGCTTGTGGGGAGTGACACGACGCCAGCTGCCTTTATATAGCGGCCGGCGTTGGCACTTGCATGCATGCAAATTGCAAAAAGCGTAGCCCTCCACTTCGCAACTGCATCGGAGTCAACTTAAGTTAGGCCGCTGGAGGGCTACCTGTGTGGAAAATTCGGAGGCCGGAGTGTTCTCTCGTGGACGACAAAATTGGTAGGTTCGTGTCGTTTGTACGTACATGCCTCTCCTCGATCAGTGTGCTCGCAAACAAAGAGCAAATGGCAGGCTTACACACAGTTAGTTTGAAGTTTACCTTGTCGTTACGGGTAGAGATCGCACTCAGACAGCTGTTTTGAATTTTGAATCAAGTTTGACGCGCGTCTCGTCGTCACTGCAGGCATACATGAGGAAATATATGCCTTCCGTGTGTGTGAACTAGTTTTTAATGTTATTTTGCCAACGAGCATGCATGGAGGTTTCGTGTTTGTTCCACTACTTAATTTGACCGTGACACACGGGGATAACGTACTTATTAGAGGTCAGTTGCCGGGCATCCGTAACAGTTCAGCTAGCTAAAAGATTGTCTAAAGTTTAGCTGAGTTTAACTATTTGAACCCAGCTAAATTTAGTTAAAGTTTAACGAAGTCTATTAGCTGCTGAATTAAAACACCACTATAGTTTAAATGAAAAAACTTTTAGATGCTACCTAAATTTTAGTTTGGTGGATCGAAATATATATGCCCTAGGTGTGTGATCAAATCATGGTAGCATCTAATTGAAGCAAAGAGAGTGGAGCTGATTGACTAATCACTGATTTAAGTGTTGTAAGTACATAACTGAAAGCGGCTATCCATACTGTCATTATCAGCCGACAGTTTTTGAGGCGGACACCGTCGGAAGGGGATCGGATATATTCCAAGTGAAAAATCTGATATTCGTGAATGATTTTTTGTCCAGCCTTGTGTCCGTTGCCAGGTTATTATATCGTATTGAATGTTGGAGCAAAAAGATAATACAATATATCTGTCCAATATCTTTTTTTTAAGAAAAGAGAATATATTAATATCCTAGCCTCTGCATCAACTGAAATATATTTGTCCAATATCGGATATCTATGAGCAAAATCAGACTTATTCATGTTTTTTTTTCGAATCTCTCACCTTCATTTACTCCTCTTTTTCTCTCGCCTCTTCAGGTGATGCATGAACGGAGAACGGTGATGGGTGATGGTTACTGGTGGCTTGATCCATGGCCATGGAATTCTAGGTTACCGGAGCTGCTCCAAATGGTCGGAGCATCAAGATCCGATGCGGAACTCATCAGCAAAGTCGATAGTCTTTACCTTGTCCGTCATCGGCAAATCCATCGAGGAAGTGGTGGATCCATGGTGAAGGTGAAGCTCGACGACAGGAGGCATGCTATTCGACTGCGTCGGGCGAGATTCCCTACCAGGATTCGATAGATTTTGTAAACTACAGGATTTACTCGCATGAAAAAAACTATTGTTGCATTATTATACTGAAAAAGAGTATAACTAATGCCTAAAAATTTAGTAATAAAAAATGATACTTAGTAATAAAAATAACAATGACCGGATACTAGACAGGGCGGTGACCACTATAACAAATTTTACGAACAGGTCTAGACAAAATTGTTTACAGGATGTCATGTTGATTAACAAAAGAAAAATTATCCCCTCACCGACAGAATTATTTATAAGTCTAAATGATAATATTTGTAATAAAAATAGTCTGAAATTTTAAAAGTTCAAGGACCCAACTGAGGCTTGTGTAATAGTTTGGTCTAAATGATAATATTTATTTAAAAGTAAAATTTAATTAAGGACTAAAACATTAATTTTAAAAGTTCAAAGACCAAATTGATGCTTGAGTAATAGTAGGACCACAACGGGTATTCTGCTAATCTTTTTTTTTTCAAAGACCAAATTGATGCTTGAGTAATAGTTAGAGGACCACAACGGGTATTCTGCTAATCTTTTTTTTTTAGCGTTTCTGCAGAAATACTATGGTTATGCTCATGTCTCGCAGATGTACTGCCATGCTTACGGTAGACGCCGCTGTTTTTTTTACTACTTTATTAGAAATGAGATAATCAACTTCGCCACGCAAGTAGTATCATGTTAAACACTAGTAGAAAAACAATTTATCTTGACGCTAGCATTTCATTTTTACGAGCGGTCTGAGTTATCGGACGCCAGTAAAAATAAATCAATGGTCCTAAGGAACGAACCGCCTGTACGCGGTTTTCATTAGAAACCGTCACTAGAAATCGGCGATTTTTACAGACGGTTTGTAATAAAAACCGTCTGTACAAATTAATTTCTACAGACGGTTTTCATTACTAACTGCCGATAGAAATCAATTTGAATTTGATTTTTTAAGTTTTGTAAACGATCTCGGATGAAAAAACTTCTAAAATAAAAGTTGTAGATCTCAAAAAATGTCAAAGTTAACTTTTTCATTTGAAAACAACCGATTTGTACTGACGGTTCACAAACAACCGCGTGTAAAAATCATTGATTTCTACCGGCCTCGCGGTTCACGAAAATGCGAGTGAAAATAGCTGTCTAACCGTCATTCTGTGTACTAGCGAAATTGAACGTCGTCTTACAAACTGTTAGGTTCATGTAGATGTAGGTACATGTTAAAGGCTAAAATTTCCGCTATGTCCTTTACATGGATTGCAAGCATACAGTTTTATATTATACTATATACTACTATTAAAGAAGTTCCATCTTACACCCATCTCTTCATCGCCCTGCCCAAGTGGAACCTCAGCGGAATGCAGCCTTCGAAACCAGTACCCGCCGCCGTCCCAGCGCTCTCTTTGCTCTTACGCCTTCGGCTCTGCTGCCGGTCAGTGAGCCGTGCGCTCTGC
This sequence comes from Eremochloa ophiuroides, assembly GCA_038502445.1. Lineage (NCBI taxonomy): Eukaryota > Viridiplantae > Streptophyta > Magnoliopsida > Poales > Poaceae > Eremochloa > Eremochloa ophiuroides. The sequence goes on along the minus strand of JAHLJS010000005.1, from coordinate 19,576,841 downwards.
ATCGCCGGCGAGGGGCAGAGCGGCGGGACGGTGTCCGAGCTGGCGGAGCCCTTGGGCTTCCCTGGCTCGTCCTCCCACTCGAAGGGGACCCTCCCGGTGGCCGGCGGGCAGTACACCCTGCAGGACTGCCCCAGCTCGTCGCTGCCGCCGGTGGCCTGCAGGCGCGCGGCGGACTGCCACACGGTGGGGTCTATCTCCATGGATTTCGACCTCTGGTGCTCCATCAGGAAAGGGAAATCAGGATCAGGTGCTGTGTCTTGTTCTTGTTAGGAAGTTGGGCAATGCCTACTCGGTATTGTAAGGGTAAAGGGTTATATATAGAAGAGCCAGAAGGCCAATGCTGCCTTTTGGAGGTCAAACGCTTAGGTTTAGGGGGATGTCGACGTGTGGTGTCTGATGCATGCATGTTAACGCGTGCCAAGTGCTTTGGTTTGAAGGTCACGACGAGGAAATTCAGTAGCCGTATTACGTGGGCTGGCCGGCCATTTTGTGGCAGTTACTGTTGTGTCAAGCATGGGAGAGAGGTGTGTGGCGGCCGAGGGGCTGGATAGTCAAACCATTTTCACGTTTCTTTACAAACATTACTTGCTTCTTAGGAAGATCGATTACTACTACATTACTACTTGCACAAATTAAACTAGCTATATTATTGTCTGCTGGGCGAGCGCTGCTGAAATGATTTGAAAGTGCAGCAGGGTAACCCGTAATCGGGTCGCTCGTGAAGGGAGCACTACCAGACAAGCCGTGCAAAATTAATTACACGGGCCTCTAAATAATAGTGAAAAATCACACGAAACATTGAAAAAAAATTAACTATGAACATCACATGAAGAATTAACCAAACAAAAGGTAAAATTTCTAATAGATACTATCATTGAATTAAAAGTAAACATGAAAATAAATACCTAATGACTAGTGAGACGGTGGATCCGCAACTTCCATGTCATCACTCATCATCAAGACCTAAACATGCATCAGAGGAATGTAAATGAACCGGTGACAAACATAAATTAGTTATTGAGCATAGATTTCTAATTTGAATGCAACAGACATACCATCATAAGAAATACTATTACTAGGTCGTTTAGGTAACTGCTTCATACGAGACTTCATTTCTTGGAAATGATGCAAGATGTCATCACCTGGTATGCTTGCAAATACATTTCATGGACTAGAGGTGGAGGTGGAGCTTGATTAATTTCTTGAACTGGAGCTGGAGGTGGATCTTCATTAGTTTCATTCAGTTGTGTGTTTCATCAACACGGCGAGGAAAATAAGATTGCAAAGTCTTTGAAACGACCTCGATTTCCGCGAAGGGAAATCCACAGGCTCGAATTGTAATTCAACAGATTGCTTGGGACAATCCATAAAATTACCCATATCTCAGTTGACACCAGGATCCATACAACGGTAATTAAGTCTTACATAAATACTTATTACATCGCCACACTGGCGGAATCATCATTCAGAGAAGCTTTAGAAGATGCGGAAGCGATTCATCCTTCACGGCCAACTTGAGTGTAGCACGTGACCCTATTCGAGACTACAAAAAATACCCTTATACATGACGGTTTACTTTGGTCATAGACAAGCAAAATTGCGTCACAGTCAACTCATGATGACGATGTTGAAAACCGTCATGTATCCCGCGTCATAAATTTGTTGATCCGAATTGGTCTGTCACAAATTGACATTTGTGTTCGTCATAGAATCCATGGAAGTCCAATTGGCCCAGGCCTGGGCCCGATAATGTGTGACAAAATTAGCCGTCATAGCCAACTACCACATAACATGCTATTCAGTATGTTTAGCCGTCATAGCCAACTACCATCACACATTATACATTGAAAATCACATAAAACCAACAATTTAGTTAACTCAAATTTCCAGTACAGATTTCTTGAAATGAAAATTTCTAGTACATTGACACTGACACAACATGTCCTGATCAACATAAAACATAAGAAAACTCAAATAGCTATAGGTCCAAAAGGTCCTTATTAGCTTTACATATATTACAATAGCATTCTCGACACCTAGTGAATAGACAGAATTCTTTTTGCTGTATAATGCTCCTACTTCAAAAAATCTATTGCATCAATTTTCTGGTCTTTGTACTTCTCGCCCTGAAAATGAGAGATGAGAAATATTAACTCACACGTAGAACAATTAAACTGTAGGCAAGAAACAGGCATCAAGGCATGTACAATAAGGACAGATAATATAATTCTATGTGAAAACCAAGGAACTGATTATCAAGTCTGAAACAATTAGTGCAACTTACCTGAAAATGAAATGTTCAATTTGATGGGTCTGCATAATTTTATCTCAATTGCAGAATCCGTATAGCCATTGCTTTTGCTCTACCAGCAACAAAATGGTGTCCTGGGAAAACATACAAATGTAAGAGCATGTTGTTAGTCTAAAATATACACACAGCAAATTGACACTACCATACAGGTTTCTATTTAACACTGCATCATTGGACTACTGCATTTCAAAACCTTCTATAGATTCAATGACAGAAAGTTTCATTCAGCAAAGTTGGCACATATGTATCTAAACAAGCTTATGTTTACTAGTATCAATTTATAGCAAAGTTGTAAACTAAAAGTGTACAACTAGCAAGAACAATCCACTTCAAAATCTTCTGCGGCACAATAAAAAAATACCTACATGTGCATCACAGTCACTATTCATTCATTCCAAATTTTCAGACAGGTTCAATGAAAGCTGAATTAATTTTAGGAGCCGAGGCAAATCGAACCGTGGGGTTAGTGGGTTAAGGGTTAAGATTGCCCAATTTCTGCATCACCTCCTGACATTACCTGACTGTACTGCTCTCTTAATTTGCCGCTCTACCGCTATACAGATAGATACATGAACACTAAATCAAATGTATTTGTCCCGCTGAAAATCCATGGCACTAGGTTCATGGTATTTGTACTTGTCTCTCTATAAATGACACATATTAGCTCACATGTAGCCAAGGAACAAGGCCAGCTGACAGTACAATAAGGACAAATAATAATGCCAATCAGAGTATTGTAACATATTAACTAGCTCAGAGAGTCATGTTCACATAACATTAGTGAAATTAAAAAGCTGCAATATTTTATCAGTAAGATCCTCAGAAGTGGAAAATACTAGAAGTTGTACAGCGTTTAGTCCAATGAACTCAGCTGCTAGCAATGGGAAAACATAATCTAATTCAGGGCACTATATTTTCTTTCTATAGCACCTATACAGGAGCACATGTAGACCTTAGTAATAGTTTAACTGATGCCACACACATTCAAATGGACAAATACAATCCACTGTTAATATAAGTTGTAGAAAAACTACAAGCAGCAGCAATCACGCACTGATGCACCAAATGGTAGGAGCTCTGCATCAGCATGGTAGGAGTAATACTATTTTTAGATCCTGCTGTGTGAAAGCGCTCAAGGATCCCATTCCAACTATTTTCAGCATGCTGTTCTAATGACCATTCATCTTATTTCCACAATTACATAAATCTAACCATCCCAAGCAGTGGATAAAAAGGAAGCAGTGCTTACGAGTGTGCCGCCCATGTGAGCATGCTAGATCTGCTGCTGCTGGTTCCCTGCACTTCGCTGGACCTGCAACCGGCACTACATACCTCTCTCATCCATGCCGGGATCTGAAAAGTTGTTGGTGGAGAGGAGAGATTAGGCCAGAGCTGGTGCCGGGGAGAGGCCCGTGCATGCCGCTGGAATCTGAGGTCCTGCCGTGTGCGTTGCAACCCCATGCCGCCAGGATTTGGGGAGAGCGCACACGACGGCGAGAGCTGAGGAACCGTAGGCCGCCACTTCCGCCGCCGCTGCGTCGCCCCTGCTGCTTGACGCCAATGAGAGAGAGGCATCATGAAGGGGGAGGTGGAGAGAGGGACGACACATGTGCAAAGGGAGGGAGGGGCGGCGGGGAGAAACAGAGGGTGAGGGCGCGGCTGCGGCTTGGGAGGGAGGCAGGGAGGCTAGGGTTTGGATCGTGGTGGGCTTATAGTGGGCTTCAGGTTGTGCAGTGACGATTTCTTGAAACGTCATCTCTAATCCGTCATGTATAAGGGTATTTCTTGTAGTGTCGTCATCATCTCCCTCGAAGTCGTACTCATTCTCGTCACCTGACAGCAAATTTATCAGTACGATTTGTACTGGCCACGGAGCCCACCTATGCAGCATTTGCTTTGTGGAAAGTGGATGCAAGGCTATACAAGCAGACCTATAGGCTGAGGTTTTCCTATGCAGCTGTAATCAATGTTTAATTAGTCAAGTTTTATCACCAGTTAACACCATTATCCCTTTTCCCATCACCACACCTCACATACCCACACCTCACTCTCATTCGACAGGCCCAACTCCCTCTCGGGCCTATCTCAGCGGCACACTACCACAACGGGTACACTGCCGGAAAAATGTTATCCAGGGGGAGAAAAGAATATGCTCTCATCTAGTAGTGGTTGCAGAAACATTAGGAAAGGTCCATAGCCAACGAGTTGGCTTATGTATCGATCGATCAACCATACACTCTGCAGAGGTTTTACTACTCACAAGATTAGCCATCATCGATGCCGTACAATCATCTAGGCAGAATTCCGGGTGCTTGCTTGCCTAGGTCGATGCCACCCTGCCACTCAGCCCTGGGACATTCCGGATCCAACACCATCACACTGAGACTGGGAGACGCAGTACCGGGCCCCATCAGTGGTACTGCGCATCTAGAACGGTACGGGAATCTGCCATCCGTCACCGTCCACCCTTATCACCTCTCAACCTAGCAGTAGTGGCACCGCCCTACCAAGTAGTCCAGCCGTCTCCCGCCCATCAGAAGCGAGCGAGTAGCAAGGGAATCCAGATGTTTCCGGTCACTAGTCAGATCCTAGGTTGTGACCAAGCAGGCATCTCCACTTAGGGGATACTCTCCCCGTGCTATCACAGCACCTCCGTCCACGGGCTTCAAACCACCAAGGCTATCCCACCCGGAACCTCCTCAACAACTTTACCCGCCACAGGTATCTCGCTTGGGGATGCCCAGGTTGCACCCCCGGCACGACTTGCCCCACGGGCTTGTCTCACATCCCACTTGGTCGACATCAACCCTTACCACGCACCCAAGACGCACGCAGCACTCTCTCCCAGTGGTTATAATCAGTTATGCACCGTCCCAATTCCACCACATAGCATATAGCATGTAGTAAGTAGTGGAAGAGTAGCAGTAAATTAAGCAGCAGCTAACCTAACAGCGGATAGCAGGGTAAAGTCTTATCAAGGCAGGGAATTCAAATATACTACCATACAACCAATCCATTCATAATCATAAAGCAATAGCAACAATGTCATTTGCAATGCGTAAATAGGATCTAAGGATTTGGTGGGACGTGGCACCTTCGTAGTCGTCTCCTAGCTCCTGAAAGTACTCGTGGTCGTCCTCCTTAGTCAGATCCTCCTCCGGCTCTGAAATCGAACACGAAATAGTCGTGTCAGCGACTCCTATAGAGTATTTCAGAAAAATCCAATAAAATAAAGAGCCAAATGTACACAAACATAGTCTTAGATTGTAGATCTCATTATTCTGAGAATTTTGATATATGGTGCGCAATTTTTAGACATCGTATGAATAAGTTATGAATTTCCGAAGATTATCCTATTTTCTGAAAATGGGAAAACTGGTCGGTTAATCAGGGGCAGCTCGGGATTGGTCCACGTGGCGCGCGGGTCCAGTAGTGCGGCATATGGCGCCTCATCAGAACACAGACCCGATGGTCGCCCACCAGGTGTTCGATGCTGGTTCCCAGAGAGTTGCCGGCGTTGGCGTAGCTCGGCGTGGCTCGGCGGTGGTCGGGGGTAGCTCGGCTATGGTTGGGGGTAGCTCGGTGGAGCTCGGCGGTGGTCGGGGGTAGCTCGGCAGAGCTCGGCGTACTTCGGCGGTGGTCGGGGGTAGCTCGGCGGTGGTCGGGGGTAGCTCGGCGGAGCTCGGCGTAACTCGGCGGAGCTTGGCGTAGCTCGGCGGGGCTTGGCTTAGCTCGGCGGAGATCGGCGTAGTTCGGCTTAGCTCGGCGGGGCTCGGGCGAATCGGAGATTCGGGGCGCCGAGGGTGCCGCTCTCCCGAGGTCTCCCGCGGAGGCTCGGGCGAATCGGACATTTGGGCGCCGAGGGGGCTGCTCTCCCGAGCTCTCCCGGTGAGGCTCGGGCGAATCGGAAATTTGGGCGCCCGAGGGTGCCGCTCCCCCGAGCTCTCCCAGTGAGGCTCGGGCGAATCGGAAATTTGGCGCTAGCAGGGTTGCAGGGCGTCTGTTCAAGGCGGCGGTGTCTCTCCGGTGCGGCGAACGATGACAGGGCGGCGATGTCCATATTTCGGCAAGACAGGGCTCGGCTTTCCCAAATTGGCGTGCTCAGGCAGTCGTCCGACCAGATGGTGGCGGGTTAGAGTCGTGGTATGGCCTCCTTCTCTCCCTCGGCATACGGTGGTTCTCCGACGAGGTGGAGGCGCACGTAGCCAAGGCGACAGTCGTGATTCGGGGCTCGGCTATCTAGCGGCGGTGCCGAGGCAGACTTGGCGAACCTCGGCGGCCTTTCTCCGCAGCGCGAGGCGACCGGGGGTACTCGGAACGGATTTTAGGCGAGGCGGAACGTGTTGGCGGCGATGTCGCCGCGACTGTGAGGTTCCGGCGGGGCTAAGGAGGTCTTCTAGGAGATGTATACGCCTCCAAGGTCTATGGCGATGGTATACCAACTACCAATTTTGGCTACCGAGATTCCCAAGGTGCTCGGTTGTGGCGGCGGCGTGTCACCGACGACGGCGGAAGGCGGCAACGCGGCTACGACCATGTATTGGTTCAATCGAATGCGGTCTTGTCAAATTAGTGAGGCCAGAGAAGCGTACAACACTCTAGTGGCGAACTTTAGCCATGGCATGGCCTTCTTTTGGCGACGGCTCGCGGCGGCGCTCCGGCGAGGTCGCAGCGCACGCGGCCAAGGCGATTCAGGCTTCTTCTAGCGCTTAGATCCACGTAGCTAGCTCAAGGGGTCGTGGCGGTGCTCCACGACGCTCTAACCTATACGGGTGCTAGTCGGATTGCTCGGAACGGGTGATTCGGCGTCGGAACGCGTCGGTGGTGAGCGCGCTCCGCCGAGAACGCGTCGTGCTGCGTTCTCGGTCTAGCAAGCTTGTAGTCCGGGGGCTTCGGCCGGTCGAATGAGTGCATGGTGCAGGTGATCTTCCCGAGCCGGTAAAGGCTCGTGCCTGCGCGTCCCGAGGGTGGAACGCCATGGCAAAAGCAGGGCAAGGTTCGGACATGGCGTGCGATGGCTCACCGTGGTGTCGGTGAAGCTAGGATGGCGGTGCAGTGGCGAGTCGAAGCTGTGCAGAGCGATCGCAGTGCCGTGCCGCTCCTCGTCCGCAGCTCGGGCTTCTCCTCCGTGTCCGGCTCCGGCGTGCTCCGCGGTGGCGGCGCTCCGGCAGCTTCTCCTCCTCTGCTCCGCCCTTCTCCTACGCTCTCTCTCTCGGTTTGGTGCAGTGTGCCGGTCTGTGCTGCGGTGGCGGCGAGGGGAAATGAGGGTAGGGCTTCGGGGTGAGCTTCTTTTTATAGGCGAGCTTGGCCAGCTCCAATGGTGTACGGTCCTGATCGCGCTCGACCGATCGAAGGGCCGTGGCTCGAGTGGATCTAGGGCTCCGGATGGGTGCGGGTTCGCTTGGCGGCCAGGAAAGGAGGGGACAGGAGGGGGACAGCGGGCTCAGGGCTCTGCCATGCTGTCGGCTGTGGGACCGGGGTCACGCGAATTGCGTGCACTCGTCCCCGTCGCCTCTGCGAGGAAGAAGAACAGTGGGGGGGCGAGAGCAGCTGACAGGCGGGGCTGGGTTGTCAGCGGCTGCGGGGGAGCGGGTGCGGATGAGACGGTCGCGCGTGCGGTTGGCATCGCGCGTGCGCGTGGTGTTGGGCCGGCCCAGTGCGGGGAGGCGGGGTGGAGCGCGCGCGCGGGTGAGGCCAAGCAGGTCGGTTGGGCCGATTGGTTGGCCTAACTCTCTTTCTCCTTTTCTATTTTCAATTTAGTGTATATATACATATATTGCCCATTTTAAATATTGAGTAAATACAAACATAAATTGCAATAAATCCTAAATGTGATGCATAAGTTATTATTCTATGTTAATGGAATTAAAATGCAAGCTATACTCCCTTATTACCAAATTCATAATGAAACCTATATGCTTGCACAAGAAAAATGGGTTTTCATAATAAATAAATGAAAAATTTTAATTGGTTGGGATTTTTAGATTGTGTGGATTTTTAGGGTTGTTACAGTCCTCCCCCCTCATTAGGATCTCGACCTCGAGATTCAGAGATAACGTACCCTTCGAAGAGGTAAGGAAACATAATCCGCAAGTCCGATTCTTTCTCCCACGTAGCTTCTCTTTCAGTGTGATTGCTCCACTGTACTTTGCACATCGGAATAGTCTTGTTCCGCGTCTCCTTGGTATCCCGTGCCAAGATCTTGATCGGATGTTCCTTGTATTCAAGTGTGTCTTGCAGGTCTAATGCATCCGTAGGAACTTGCTCCTCGGGAAGCTTCAAACATTTCCTTAATTGCGAGACATGGAACACGGGGTGTACTCCAGATAATTCCTCCGGTAGTTCCAGCTTGTAAGCAAGCTTTCCAACCCTTTTACAGATCTTGTATGGCCCAACATATCTTGGTGCCAATTTCCCTTTTACGTGGAATCTGACGGTGCCACGAAGTGGAGATACCTTGAGGTAGACATAATCCCCAACCTTGAACTCAAGCTCTCTACGTCTTCTATCTGCATAGCTCTTTTGCCTACTCTGTGCAATTCTCAAATTTTCTCTGACCTGTGCTACGCCTTCCTCTGCTTCTACAATCTTAGCAGGGCCAAAGAAGGCTCTCTCTCCGGGTTCTGACCACATTAGCGGGGTCCTGCAGGGTCTCCCATACAATGCCTCAAACGGTGACATCTTGAGGCTTGTTTGATAGCTGTTGTTGTACGAGAATTCAGCGTGGGGTAAGCAGCTTTCCCAACTGGTCTTGTATTTTATCACACAAGCTCGGAGCATATCTTCGAGAATTTGGTTCACTCTTTCTGTTTGACCGTCAGTTTGTGGGTGATAAGCCGTGCTATAGTCCAGCTTGGTTCCGATGGATTTGTGCAAGGCCTGCCAGAATCGAGACGTGAATTGTGAGCCTCGATCAGATATTATGCTTGTGGGTGCCCCGTGTAGTCTCAGAATGTGGGTTATGTATAAATCCGCCAGCCGTTCGGCCTCGTAGCCAATGCTGATGGGAATGAAGTGAGCGACTTTGGTCAAACGGTCGACTATCACCCAAATCGAATCGTGTTTCTTCTCGGTGCGGGGTAACCCAACGATAAAATCCATCTAAATGCATTCCCATTTCCATTCTGGAATTACGAGGGGTTGTAGTAGGCCGGCTGGTCGTTGATGTTCGGCCTTGATTCTGCTGCAAGTGTCACATCGGGCTACATGCCCTGCAATGTCTGCCTTCATATTCTCCCACCAGAAGTGCTTCCTTAGATCGTGGTACATCTTGGCTGACCCTGGGTGAATGCAATATTTAGAGTCATGCCCTTCTGACAGAATCTCTTCTTGTATCGCTGAATCCGTTGGTACGCAGATTCTATCTTTGTACCATACAGTTCCCTGCTCATCTTCTCGGTATTCGGGGCCTCTTCCCAGCTTCATCAAACCACGGATATAGTCTATCTCAGGACAGTTCTTTTGCGCTTCACGGATCCGTGAGGTGAGATTGTACTCGACGCGAAGCTCATTTAGCATGCCATAGGAGATTACCTCGAGCTGGAACGCGTCAAACTCTCTCCTGAGCTCAGACGGCATAGACTTGGTGATGAGGGTATGGTAGTAGTTTTTGCGGCTAAGTGCATCAGCGACTACGTTAGCCTTCCCTGGGTGGTAATGGAGCTCAAGATCATAGTCCTTGATGAGTTCTAGCCATCTGCGCTGCCTCATATTCAGATCTTCCTGTGTGAAGAAGTACTTCAGGCTCTTGTGGTCGGTGTATATGTCACACTTGTTGCTCATCAGATAGTGTCTCCAAATCTTGAGTGCATGTACCACGGCTGCAAGTTTTAGGTCATGAGTCGGGTATCGCTGCTCATGTTCCTTCAACTGTCTTGAGGCATAAGCTATCACTCTTCCCTCTTGCATTAGTACACAGCCCAAACCTTGCCGAGAGGCGTCACAATATACAACAAAATCTTTGTGAATGTCGGGTAGGGCTAGTACAGGTGTAGTAGTGAGCTTCTCCTTCAAGGTCTGAAAACTCTTCTCACATTCAGGAGTCCATATAAACTTGTTCTCTTTCTTCAGCAAGTTGGTCATGGGTCTTGCAATCTTGGAGAAATTCTCAATAAATCTGCGATAGTATCCTGCAAGTCCCAAAAAGCTTCTGATTTCTGACACATTACAGGGTTGTTCCCACTCTTTCACAGCTTCAATCTTGGCTGGGTCTACTGCGACTCCTTCTCCTGACAGTACGTGTCCAAGGAAAGCAACTTCCTCAAGCCAGAATTCGCACTTCGAGAATTTGGCGTATAGCTGGTTGCGAGACAACCTCTCCAATACAGTCCTCAGATGATGTTCATGTTCCTCTTTTGTGGCTGAATAAACTAATATATCATCAATGAATACCACCACAAACTTGTCTAGCTCATTCATGAAGATCTTGTTCATCATGTTCATGAAGTATGCTGGAGCATTAGTGAGTCCAAATGAGACTACTGTGCACTCATACTGTCCATATCTAGTGACAAATGCAGTCTTCGGGATATCCTCTTCCCTGATCCTCATCTGATGGTACCCTGATCAGAGATCAATCTTTGAGAAGTACTTAGCCTTACTCAGTTGATCTAACAGATCATCGATGCGGGGCAATGGGTACTTATTCTTGACTGTGACCGCATTCAGATTCCGGTAGTCAATGCACATCCTCATCGTGCCATCCTTCTTCTTGACAAACAAAACGGGAGATCCCCAGGGCGAAGCACTAGGCCTAATGAAGCCCTTCTCCAGTAATTCTCCCAGCTGCTTCTTGAGTTCCTTCAACTCATCAGCCGACATTCTGTAGGGTCTTTTGGCAATCGGTGCAGTTCCTGGCATCAGCTCTATAACAAACTCCACATCTCTATCTGGTGGCATTCCTGGTAACTCCTCTGGAAATACGTCATTGAACTCACAAACTACTGGCACATCTCTGAATGTCAGCTCCATTTTATCTGCCTTAGTCTCCAAAGCACATAGGAGGGCTTGGACTCTCTCGGTTTGGGGTATACATCGGACGGCTGTTCCCCAAGGGTGGGTTACCTGAACATATCTAGGTGAACAAGATATCACTCCCCGGTGTTTGGTTAGCCAGTCCATGCCTAAGATGACATCTAAGCTATTGGAGGGTAGTAGGGTTAGGTCAGCTCGAAAGTCAAGTCCCTCGATTGTGATTATCACTCCCCTACATATGTGAACGCTTCCGAAGGTTCCTAAGGGCGAACTAGTTAGGATGGGGTTTGCTCTCGGGGTTACAGGTACGTGCTCAGTGCAGTAATAATCTTATAGTGGTTTAAGTAGAAGTTAGATGTTTTCAACGATTTAAATGAATTAAAACATTTTTCATGCTATCCTACACTCAACCAAAGAAGCATAAAGAACCATAAGAAGCATAAGATCCAAATGTCACTCATCACATGGTTATTATTACATAAAGGATGTTCCTAGCTGCTAAGAAGATCGTGCTATGCGCAGATAGCCAATGACAGGACAATTCATGGTATCACTAGTCTAAGGGCCACGCAGGGTCCCATAAGCTACTGGTGCATAAGGTCGAGTACGGCGTCGGGTATGCGGCTGTCCTCTGCCTCGATCTCATCGTCGGTCATGGTCAGGCGCTTGACATAGTCGAGTGCTACTGCTAGCTCTGGAGTAGCCTCAATCTCCTGTATCCTTAGAGACGGACACGCTCCCAGGTTGAGCGTAGTGGGTGGTATGCGGAAGTCTCCCTCCCGGGGCTTCACCATCTCCAGTGGGGGAAGCGAACTCTGTACCTTCCGGACCTCAATAGCTCTCCTGGCGTCGGACTGCTTCCAAGCTATCTCTGTCCTCCGTAGCTTGTCCTTTAGGAACTCCACCATCTTCACGCGGTCGATTAGAATCCCTTGGTTGCGGGTGGACTTGTCCTCAGCTTTCTCCAGCTGCTTTTCCAACTCCCTGATCCTGGAACGCAACGTGATCATCTCGACTACTCTGTCTCTGCTCCTCTGCTCCCTCTCAGCAAGTGCTCTCTCCTTGTCGTCCAGCCTCCTCTGTAATCCCAACACTCTGCTGTTCAGGTAGTCATTGCGAAGCCCAAAATCTCCGATCTTGTCTCGCAAGTCGGCGATCTCGGCTCGGTGTAACTCATCACGGCGCTGCATCTCCAACTGCAAGTCAGTGACTGCTCTGCTCAAACTCTCTGTAAGGAAAATGGACCCTAGGCCCATTTATAATGGATTTTGGTGTTTGATGATCAACATGACCAATATTGGACTAATTGTTTTACAAGTGTTTGTTTTGAAGTTCAATAAGATGCAAAAGTGTTTTGGACTTAAGAAACGGTGTGATCCAAGTGATCAACATCTCAAGCAAGACATTAGAAGGCATGCCGAAGTCAAGTGACCCTCCTGCCGAGCTTGCGAGGCAGGATTCAGCGATTTCTGGAGGTGTCACTATGGAAAACATGCACCGGACCTCAAAGATCATGCATAAGTCCAAGACACGAGATGGAACCAAGTCGGACAACAAGATCACGAAGAATCGGAGTCAACCGGACAAAACAAGAGCGTCGGACGCTAAGGAAAAAGGGCGTCGGACCATTGCTTGGAGTCCGACGGTCCCAGGCAGGTTCTCTGGCGCAGCAAGCGTCGGACGCTGCGGTTGATGCTCGTCGGACCAAAGACCGTCCGTCCGACGGTGCCTGAGAGCGAGAGAAGGCGTCGGACGGTGTGAACAGTTGAGCGTCGGACCAATTGGCGTCTCAGTCCGACGGTTCCAGAGAGCATCAGAGAAGAAAAAAAGGCGTCGAACGTCGTCCGACGGAGAGCGTCGAACCAATGTCTATCGTCCGACGGTCTTGGTGGCCCACCTGTCAGCGACTGCATCGCGTGCTACAACGGTCGAATTGGGAGAAGCGTCGGACGCTGAGGAATGGTCCGACGCCCCTGCATCGTCCGGTCCGACGGTTCGCAGAAAAGCCCATTGAGTGTTCCAACGGCTACCTTTGCTTTGGGGCTCATATATACCCCTCCAACCGGCTATGGAGGGTGTGGAGAAGTGAGGGATCATTCCAAGGTTGTTGCTACACCATTCTAAAGCTCTCCACTTGCATAGTGCTTGGTGATTAGCATAAGTGCTTTGCGAAGTGCTTAGGTTGATTAGACCACCGCTTATGCGCTTGCTCTAGGTTGTTGCCTAGTGTTTAGTGAGGTTTGCATACCTCCAACTCATTGGTGCTTGCGTGCACCGTGCTTGTACTCGGCGGGGCTTGTAGTCTTGCGAGACCACACCGACCGCGCTTGTGGTGTGGCCGCCACCGTGTACCAAAGGGAACAAGGCCCGCGGCGGTTTGGCCGGAAGCTTGATAGTGAAGACGTCGGGGAGCATCCGAGGAGAGGCTTGCCTTGCGAGGCACACCGGAGACCCACTTGCGTGTGGGGAACGCCCGGGGCTATCCACGGAGTGACCCGACCGGGAGCTTGGCCCTTGCGAGGGATTCCTTGCGAGGGGCTCCAACGAGGACTAGGGGGAAGCTTGAGCGCTTCTCGATACCTCGGTAAAAATACAGGAGTCGTCAACGGAAGTTTGCATCTCTACCTCATCTTTACCTTCCGCATTTACATTGCTTCCTTGGTTGTGTGCTTTACCTTTCCTAACTTAGTTGATAGGCTAGTTGATAGGGTCAGAACCTAGGTTGCATAACTCTTTTGCGGTAGAGATAGCAACACACTTAGCAAAACCTTAGTTGCACATTGGTTAGTTTACTTTTGTATAGGTTTTGCTAAGGTTAAGAAAAAGAGGCCATAGATTAGAAGTAAAGTTTTTAGTCGCCTAATTCACCCCCCCCCTCTTAGGCGTCACGGTCCTTTCACTCTCCAGGGTCTGAGTCCCTTTCTGCAAACTGTCCTCGACCTCTGCCATGTGTGCTCGGTCACGCCGCCTCCTTTGCTCCAATGAGCTGATGAACTCGTCCTGCTCCTGGAGGTGGTGTGCCACTGTGCGTAGGCAAGGGTCAGTCTCAGCCTGAACGATCTGGCTGGTGTACAGAATCCTCTGGATGGGGTCAGGGTGCAGCTCCAAGGCCTGAGGTAGCAGACGGAAGTGGGTCCCCTTAAGGTACTCGTATGCTGTGTACACAACTGCGCGTAGTACCTTGCGGGAGACAGACTGTACTCCGTCCTCCACAGTCTCTCCAGCAGTGTAGTCAGTAAAAACCAGCATTCCTGGAAGGGTCAGGCTGACGGGTGTGTCAACTCTGGTAGTGACAGGTCCTTCAAACCTCTCAGCCTCGACAAGCTTCCCTCGGCTGAAGTACTGGATCTGGTCAGACGGTGCTCCCAGCTCCTCCAGCACCTGGCGTAGTACCATGGCAAATCCGCCGTGGTTCCTCCCATTGATCGGGATCTCAATAGTGCCGTCGTGCAGTAGACGAAGTGGTGGTCCAAGGCTGGTCATCTGCAAATTTTTCAAGAAACGGATTAGCAGGTCCTTGTATTAGATAAGCCATTGCATAAAAAGTGAATGCAAGGTCGGTAATATAACCGAAAGAGAGTCTGGCTTCCTATTCTAACGTCCATTTTCTATGGGTCTCGTCCTACAGTCAAGTATGGCTCTGATACCAACTGAAACGACCTCGATTTCCGCAAAGGAAAATCCACAGGCTCGAATTGTAATTCAACAGATTGCTTGGGACAATCCATGAAATTACCCATATCTCAGTTGACACCAGGATCCATACAACGATAATTAAGTCTTACATAAATACTTATTACATCGCCACACTGGCGGAATCATCATTCAGAGAAGCTTTAGAAGATGCGGAAGCGATTCATCCTTCACGGCCAACTTGAGTGTAGCACGTGACCCTATTCCTCGTCATCATCTCCCTCGAAGTCGTACTCATTCTCGTCACCTGACAGCAAATTTATCAGTACGATTTGTACTGGCCACGGAGCCCACCTATGCAGCATTTGCTTTGTGGAAAGTGGATGCAAGGCTATACAAGCAGACCTATAGGCTGAGGTTTTCCTATGCAGCTGTAATCAATGTTTAATTAGTCAAGTTTTATCACCAGTTAACACCATTATCCCTTTTCCCATCACCACACCTCACATACCCACACCTCACTCTCATTCGACAGGCCCAACTCCCTCTCGGGCCTATCTCAGCGGCACACTACCACAACGGGTACACTGCCGGAAAAATATTATCCAGGGGGAGAAAAGAATATGCTCTCATCTAGTAGTGGTTGCAGAAACATTAGGAAAGGTCCATAGCCAACGAGTTGGCTTATGTATCGATCGATCAACCATACACTCTGCAGAGGTTTTACTACTCACAAGATTAGCCATCATCGATGCTGTACAATCATCTAGGCAGAATTCCGGGTGCTTGCTTGCCTAGGTCGATGCCACCCTGCCACTCAGCCCTGGGACATTCCGGATCCAACACCATCACACTGAGACTGGGAGACGCAGTACCGGGCCCCATCAGTGGTACTGCGCATCTAGAACGGTACGGGAATCTGCCATCCGTCACCGTCCACCCTTATCACCTCTCAACCTAGCAGCAGTGGCACCGCCCTACCAAGTAGTCCAGCCGTCTCCCGCCCATCAGAAGCGAGCGAGTAGCAAGGGAATCCAGATGTTTCCGGTCACTAGTCAGATCCTAGGTTGTGACCAAGCAGGCATCTCCACTTAGGGGATACTCTCCCCGTGCTATCACAGCACCTCCGTCCACGGGCTTCAAACCACCAAGGCTATCCCACCCTGAACCTCCTCAACAACTTTACCCGCCACAGGTATCTCGCTTGGGGATGCCCAGGTTGCACCCCCGGCACGACTTGCCCCACGGGCTTGTCTCACATCCCACTTGGTCGACATCAACCCTTACCACGCACCCAAGACGCACGCAGCACTCTCTCCCAGTGGTTATAATCAGTTATGCACCGTCCCAATTCCACCACATAGCATATAGCATGTAGTAAGTAGTGGAAGAGTAGCAGTAAATTAAGCAGCAGCTAACCTAACAGCGGATAGCAGGGTAAAGTCTTATCAAGGCAGGGAATTCAAATATACTACCATGCAACCAATCCATTCATAATCATAAAGCAATAGCAACAATGTCATTTGCAATGCGTAAATAGGATCTAAGGATTTGGTGGGACGTGGCACCTTCGTAGTCGTCTCCTAGCTCCTGAAAGTACTCGTGGTCGTCCTCCTTAGTCAGATCCTCCTCCGGCTCTGAAATCGAACACGAAATAGTCGCGTCAGCGACTTCTATAGAGTATTTCAGAAAAATCCAATAAAATAAAGAGCCAAATGCACACAAACATAGTCTTAGATTGTAGATCTCATTATTCTGAGAATTTTGATATATGGTGCGCAATTTTTGGACATCGTATGAATAAGTTATGAATTTCCGAAGATTATCCTATTTTCTGAAAATGGGAAAACTGGTCGGTTAATCAGGGGCAGCTCGGGATTGGTCCACGTGGCGCGCGGGTCCAGTAGTGCGGCATATGGCGCCTCATCAGAACACAGACCCGATGGTCGCCCACCAGGTGTTCGATGCTGGTTCCCAGAGAGTTGCCGGCGTTGGCGTAGCTCGGCGTGGCTCGGCGGTGGTCGGGGGTAGCTCGGCTGTGGTTGGGGGTAGCTCGGCGGAGCTCGGCGGTGGTCGGGGGTAGCTCGGCGGAGCTCGGCGTAGTTCGGCGGTGGTCGGGGGTAGCTCGGCGGTGGTCGGGGGTAGCTCGGCGGAGCTCGGCGTAACTCGGCGGAGCTTGGCGTAGCTCGGCGGGGCTTGGCTTAGCTCGGCGGAGCTCGGCGTAGTTCGGCTTAGCTCGGCGGGGCTCGGGCGAATCGGAGATTCGGGGCGCCGAGGGTGCCGCTCTCCCGAGGTCTCCCGCGGAGGCTCGGGCGAATCGGACATTTGGGCGCCGAGGGGGCTGCTCTCCCGAGCTCTCCCGGTGAGGCTCGGGCGAATCGGAAATTTGGGCGCCCGAGGGTGCCGCTCCCCCGAGCTCTCCCGGTGAGGCTCGGGCGAATCGGAAATTTGGCGCTAGCAGGGTTGCAGGGCGTCTGTTCAAGGCGGCGGTGTCTCTCCGGTGCGGCGGACGATGACAGGGCGGCGATGTCCATATTTCGGCAAGACAGGGCTCGGCTTTCCCAAATTGGCGTGCTCAGGCAGTCGTCCGACCAGATGGTGGCGGGTTAGAGTCGTGGTATGGCCTCCTTCTCTCCCTCGGCATACGGTGGTTCTCCGACGAGGTGGAGGCGCACGTAGCCAAGGCGACAGTCGTGATTTGGGGCTCGGCTATCTAGCGGCGGTGCCGAGGCAGACTTAGCAAACCTCGGCGGCCTTTCTCCGCAGCGCGAGGCGACCGGGGGTACTCGGAACGGATTTTAGGCGAGGCGGAACGTGTCGGCGGCGATGTCGCCGCGACTGTGAGGTTCCGGCGGGGCTAAGGAGGTCTTCTAGGGGATGTATACGCCTCCAAGGTCTATGGCGATGGTATACCAACTACCAATTTTGGCTACCGAGATTCCCAAGGTGCTCGGTTGTGGCGGCGGCGTGTCGCCGACGACGGCGGAAGGTGGCACCGCGGCTATGACCATGTATTGGTTCAATCGAATGCGGTCTTGTCAAATTGGTGAGGCCAGAGAAGCGTACAACACTCTAGTGGCGAACTTTAGCCATGGCATGGCCTTCTTTTGGCGACGGCTCACGGCGACGCTCCGGCGAGGTCGCGGCGCACGTGGCCAAGGCGATTTAGGCTTCTTCTAGCGCTTAGATCCGCGTAGCTAGCTCAAGGGGTCGTGGCGGTGCTCCACGACGCTCTAACCTATACGGGTGCTAGTCGGATTGCTCGGAACGGGTGATTCGGCGTCGGAACGCGTCGGTGGTGAGCACGCTCCGCCGAGAACGCGTCGTGCTGCGTTCTCGGTCTAGCAAGCTTGTAGTCCGGGGGTTTCGGCCTGTCGAATGAGTGCATGGTGCAGGTGATCTTCCCGAGCCGGTAAAGGCTCGTGCCTGCGCGTCCCGAGGGTGGAACGCCATGGCAAAAGTAGGGCAAGGTTCGGACATGGCGTGCGATGGCTCACCGTGGTGTCGGTGAAGCTAGGATGGCGGTGCAGTGGCAAGTCGAAGCCGTGCAGAGCGATCGCAGTGCCGTGCCGCTCCTCGTCCGCAGCTCGGGCTTCTCCTCCGTGTCCGGCTCCGGCGTGCTCCGCGGCGGCGGCGCTCCGGCAGCTTCTCCTCCTCTGCTCCGCCCTTCTCCTACGCTCTCTCTCTCTCTCGGTTTGGTGCAGTGTGTCGGTCTGTGCTGCGGTGGCGGCGAGGGGAAATGAGGGTAGGGCTTCGGGGTGAGCTTCTTTTTATAGGCGAGCTTGGCCAGCTCCAATGGTGTACGGTCCTGATCGCGCTCGACCGATCGAAGGGCCGTGGCTCGAGTGGATCTAGGGCTCCGGATGGGCGCGGGTTCGCTTGGCGGCCAAGAAAGGAGGGGACAGGAGGGGGACAGCGGGGTCAGTGCTCTGCCATGCTGTCGGCTGTGGGACCGGGGTCACGCGAATTGCGTGCACTCGTCCCCGTCGCCTCTGCGAGGAAGAAGAACAGTGGGGGGGCGAGAGCGGCTGACAGGCGGGGCCGGGTTGTCAGCGGCGGCAGGGGAGCGGGTGCGGATGAGACGGTCGTGCGTGCGGTCGGCATCGCGCGTGCGCGTGGTGTTGGGCCGGCCCAGTGCGGGGAGGCGGGGTGGAGCGCGCGCGCGGGTGAGGCCAAGCAGGTCGGTTGGGCCGATTGGCTGGCCTAACTCTCTTTCTCCTTTTCTATTTTCAATTTAGTGTATATATACATATATTGCCCATTTTAAATATTGAGTAAATACAAACATAAATTGCAATAAATCCCAAATGTGATGCATAAGTTATTATTCTATGTTAATGGAATTAAAATGCAAGCTATACTCCCTTATTACCAAATTCATAATGAAACCTATATGCTTGCACAAGAAAAATGGGTTTTCATAATAAATAAATGAAAAAATTTAATTGGTTGGGATTTTTAGATTGTGTGGATTTTTAGGGTTGTTACAGTCTTGGTCCTCTTCATTGTCAATTGTCAGCGATCTGTACATCCATCATCCATTTATCCATGAATCCATGATAGTCATGACCTTTTGGTTGGCATGGACCTAGCAACACAAACTCCCTTTTAGCATCGTCTCTAATGTTTGGATGCATTTCTTCAATTGGTTTTCGAAGCTCAGGATCTGCAATAATGCCTCTAGGATCAAGCACATGATTGGAATCTTCCTCAGCAGCAGCACCTCGTGCAACACTAGCTTCAGTCTCAACCGTTTGATATTCTATACTTAAAGACGAAGGGGGAGCTTGATTCGTTTCTTGAACTGGAGTTAGGGGTGGAGCTTGATTCATTTCTTGAACTGGAGGTGGACGTGGAGCTTGATTAATTTCTTGAACTAGAGCTGGAGGTGGATCTTCATTAGTTTCATTCAGTTGTGTTTGTGTTTCATCAACACGACGAGGAAAATAAGATTGCAAAGTCTTGGTCATTTTTGTTGTCAAATGTCAACAATCTGTGCATTTATCATCCATTCATCCATGAATCCATTATTTATATTTCCAACTAAAATAGAAAGGAAATAAAGAAAAAAAACACATATTGTCTACCTCTGGAGTCTGGACAAAGGTGAGGGGCTGAGGGCGGAGCCGCGGAGGGGGCACGACCGTCTGGTGTCCGGCGGAATCCGGCCGCAGGCGGCAGGTGTTGCACCTGGTTTTTTCAAAGAATACCAAGTGCTAACTATATGTGTGCCCATGATGTCCACAAGACACATATAGTGACAAATATGGATATTATCAAAGAACAATGCTTTATTACATATCGAAGTATAGTTACAATAAGGCCTACATCTATTACAAAAGCATAGTGAAAACTATTCTTAATCTTCTCTTCTGGACTCCATACTCCTTAGGGACGGTTGACTGGGGGAGCACTCGCCTAATACTCATGGAAACTCCTCTAGAAATTCCTCACTTGATCCATCATCTGGTACCCATCCGGGATTTTTGTTTATTGTAAAGCAAGCATAAGCGCACCATGCTTAGCAAGTATAACAAAGGGCTGATGAAGGATCAAAGGCTTGATTCGGTTTGACTGCGGTTAACAATTTTAGTTGGTAATATTTTATTACACCTGAGTCACTACTTTAGTGATAAACCAACCCAAGTGAAATTAATATTAATCAACATTTGATCATTCCCAAACCATCCAAGAGACCAAAGTAACCACTAATTAAGAAGGATCTAGGTCGCTCGTGTCCGTGAGCATGGCTGATATATCAGGTTAAAGAATTCTGCAGATTTTGTACAATTTTACCCACCGAGTCCCATATGTCGGGGTTTGCAAGGCCCACTACACCTCCTCTATGGAAGTAGGACAGGGTTTCATTACAAAATCTTTCACTAGCCAACCTAACAAGTTAGTAGTCATGAGGTTTCAGCGGCAAGTGTGCGTTGATGTCTCCCCCACGAAACAAAAATGTACCAGTGGTCGCAGCACTGTACACTAGGCAGGAACATCCATGACCCCATGAGGCACCCCCTCTTGCGTCTTTCGGTAACCACTAACAAGCTAGAGGCGCACTAGCTATATGATTAAGATCAGAGCCATGTAATCCTCGGGGTTGTACGGAACCTCCTTGGTGGCCGCTTCAGGATTAAGTCCTTAGGGAGAGGAATCTAGAGCATTCAAACCCTGTGCTCCAGCCCTCTGAACCATATTGCTAAAAGCACCATTTTATCACATTGCATAAATCATTAGTCAAGTTAAATATTAACTTTGGTGGTATGGCTGTTTGGACAGCACGGCAGCAACTATCAGACATGCATATCAACCCATAGTAAACAAGGATATGTGGTACAAGAATCATCTAGGTAAAGTCCTTAAAGGCAAGAGCACAAAAACTACTAAAAGTGAAGCAACAATTTAAAAGATATGGGAGATCAAAGGTATAGATATATAGAAGAAGATTGGAGTTAGATACACATGAATATGACAACAGAATTGTTAGAATAGAAAGGGTCAAAATAGAATTTGGCTTAACCATTTGTTCTGATTTGGGAGAGAATGATATATTATGAAGGATGATAGAGATATGTTGAAAAGGGTATAATGGTATATTAACAAGAGACTAGCATTAGATTGATATAGATTATGTGGTAGGATGATGATATAATTTGATTGGAATGAGGTCATTTTATATGAGCTATTAAGGTTGGCAACCGGATGGTTGATATATGATAGCATTGACTAGAATAGATGCATAGGCTGATGACTAGTGCACTTGATGAGCACGCCGTGCGGTAGAAAGCGATAGGTAGTGACAACGATGTTTAAAAGGTGAGGCTAAACTGAACTTATGCCAAGAAATTTAGTGTGATTGTGGGAGACTTGTAGATAAATGATATGGCAAAGGGGACTATCAGTACAATCAAAGGTTTTATGGGGAACGTGGTTGCACATTGGTGTTTTCAGAACATGCCCATGAATGGACAGCAACCACTTAGACCATTGCAAATCAGGGTCTTCGCTACACCAATCAGTGATATGTTTTGTGCGTTCATTAGGTGCTATGTGGAGTGTTGTTTGTAAGTCTTTTGGAGCATTTTCGTGCCAGGGAACACGATTACAAAACAGGTGGCATGGTTGTTTGGACAGCATGAGCAGCAAGCACTATGCACATGATATCTCCACTATCATGGCACGAATGGGCTCCAAAACTTGCAAGGTCGTGTGCAAGGATATTATGCACATGTTGGATGAACGGTTTGGTGATTTGGATAGTGGATTAGCAGGGAACGCGATCACAATACTGGATTGTGTGGCTGCTGGCATGGCAAGAATAGTGAGAATGGCAACATCAATATCTCCAATATTGAAGATCCTATGGATGATCCATCTTGCAAGTAAATGTGCAGCTATGTGGCACAAATTGTGGTGGAAGGGCTTGATCAATATAGTGATGGATCACTGGGAACGAGCATGCCAACCGGCAGGAGTGTGGTTGTGAGGCCGCAGGGGCAGCAAGCACAAAAATGATGATATCTCTTTCAATTTAGATCCTAAGGTCACAAAATTTCTCAGAGGCGTGTGCAAGGATGATATATACACTATGGTAAAAGGGTTTGATTATTTGTAAAAGGGTTAGTGGGGAACTTCACTAAAATTCAGAGGTGCATCACTGCTAAAACAACAGAGACAGAGTGCACGGAAAATATGATCTCTCCTTCATCTTAGCTCCAATGATAAAAATCAATTTGTAGGAGCTTTTGTAACTTTAATAACTACATTGCGACCAAAGGGTTTGATGACCGGAGATCTAGGTCAATGGGAACATGAGTGACAACGGGCAGCAGCGCTGCTGTCCATAGGGGGACCGCAAGCACAAGAAGGGACGATATCTCTTTCATCTTGGACTCTATGGATAAGAAAATTTGCAGAGGCATGCGCAATTATATGGTGCTCATGTGGTTGAAAGGAATTGGCAATTGTAGGTGTGTAATGCTGGGAACATGCATGCCAATCGGGAACAACACTGCTCTGTAATACCTCTGGTATTATTGCTTAATTAATTTGCCATCTCATCATGTTTATTATTAATCATCTGCATATGATTCTACTTAGGGCCCCTAGAGTGATTTGATTTCATTTAGTATTGATTGTGTAATTAAGTCCTCAATCAAAAGTCAAAAATAAAAATTAAATAAGAAATCAAATTAAGCCCTAGAGTTGACCTAAAATCCTAATTCAAAATCTATAATGAATCTGATGAAAGTGTCTTAATTAAAGTTGTAGAACTTTTAAAATGGAACAACTTTTATTTTTGGAGATTATGAAGTTATATTATAGAAATTCAAATTAAACTCAAATTAATATGTTGATATTTAAATTTGAAACTTCAATTTCAAAAATATTGAGAATCTTCCAAAACTCCCTTAATAGAAGTTGTCAAGCTCACTGAGTAGAACAACTTTCATGTTGACCATTTTTCAAGTTGTTGAGAAAAATCAAAAGTAATTTTAAAATTTTAGTTGGAAATTTAAACCCTACTTTTACCCCCTTTGCTGTAGTTTGAAATTTTGGCCGAATTTGAATTTCATGTCAAAAGTAAAAATGATCTACACAAAATTCTCTACAACTTTTGTGTTCATCACTTCCTCGGATTCTAGCTGGATCAGATCGAATTGGAATCAAATATTTGTTGAGCTATTGAAACTAGCACTGTAGCTAGAGGGGGGGTCCCCCTGTTCATCTTCTCGCCGTACGCGCGCGTGCTGCGTCCGGCGCCAAGCGCCGTCTGGCCAGCGTGGGCACGCCGCTACGCTGTCGAGCAGCCGAAGAGGGGGCCCCGGACGCCCCGACCTTATCCCCACCTCTTCCCTGCCCTTTAAAGACGACGAGCCCTCCAATTTTCCATTTCTTCCCAAGCGGCCGCCCGCAATCACCTCGTCGTTCGTGGTCAAATTCACAGCCACCGAGCCATCTCCACCCTCTCCATCTCCCAGATCGGTAGCCAAGCTCGTGGCGCATCGATTGGTGCCCATCGCGTGAGCCGTGGTACCCTGTGTAGCTCGCGGTGAGAGTCTTCGTCTTCGGGTTGTCACCGGAGCTCCGCCACGGCCATCCTCTTCCCGTCCGGTCGGTTAGAGTGAGTGTCTTTCTTCTCAGGGTAGCGTTCTAAGCTCCCTTGGTGATGTAGTTTCTGATGCGCATGGCGGTTTGTGATGTGGTGCACCAGGTTCGTCGGAACAGACCTTCGTCGCCGACGGCCGAGCCGTGTCCGCCGCCGTCGTTGTCAAGCCATCCTCACCGCACCGGCTCGTCGTCATCTAACTCGCCCGTTAGCTTCGTGGTGAGCCTCTGATTCTCCCTGCTGCTTTTCCCGTGACCTTACCGTGTTCCGTCGACCGGAACGGCCTTGCCGTGCCGCTACCGTCCGCCGTGGGCGAGCTCCTGCTCGTCGAGGCCGTCTAGGGCTAGGGCTAGGTGCGTAGGAGTGTCGGTTAGGGTTTAGGGTAGGCGCCAGGTAGCTGGAGACCGCCGCTGGGGTCGCCGGCGGCAAGGTCCGCGCCGTGCCGCGCGCACGCGCGCGTCGGCCCGAGGTGGAAGAAGGAGCTGACAGCAGGGGCCCAGCTGTCAGCGGCCGAGAGAGAGCGAGCGCGGGAGCTGACGACTGGGCCCGGTCTGTCAGTGCCCGGTTCGATTGTGAGCGCGCGCATGGGCCGAGTTGGGCCGACTCGGGCTGATTTCAGTTTGTGAATTTCCCGAGTAATTAAAAGGACTTTTCCATTTATATTTCCAGTGAATAGTACTCTAATTTCACAATTTTGTGTAGATTAATTTACTGCATGATTAATTATGAAAATATTTGTGTATGCTCTTTGGGATGTGTATTATTTTATAAAAATATTAAAAGTGTGTTTTAAGTACTTTCTGTGTCCACTAAAAATCAGTACATTAATTGATAAATGGAAATTTGATGATTTTTAATAAATTCCCTGTAAGTCCAAAAATCATAAAAATTTATGTGGTACTGTTTTAGGCCTAGAGCTATCTGTTGGTGAAATTTGGCATCAAATGGAAATAGTTTAAATATTTATTAAATTATATGTTGGTTTAAGTGATTAATAAAAGGGCTAGGAAATGAAATAATTATTGAATGGTGTGATTTTTGGATTGATTGTGATTCTAGGTCAATCACCTTTATGACCTAGGGCATTATGAATTAGAATAATCTTGGCTAGCCTATGGTAGGGTCTTGATCACGTGTGTGCATTATTTATTATTGAATTTTATCTGTCATTTCATGTGCATCGCATTCATACATTCATTATTGCAAACGTGTAGTGACCGAGAATCCGGAGATAAAGTCTGAGGGTGCATCTGAGGAGACTGCTCAGGAAATTGTGTAAGGCTTTGATATTTGTGGCACCGACCCAGATCCGATACTCTACACCATCCAAGGCAAGCCCCGCTGCATTTGCCCCTCTCCTTATTGTTTTTAAAATATTTATCACTTGAGTTAATTAATTGCATTAGGTTAATAGGAGTTGGGTGACAACCAATTGATGCATTACCATCCTTGAATACCTGGCAATACCTAAAAACCTGATTTATTAAAAGTATTGAAAAATGCTTAGTCATGCCTAATGGTTAGTTTTGCAAAAATGCTATTTTAAAATTATGATGATATAAAGCAAAAGAATCACTTTATGGGACTGGTTATGTCCTTGTTGGTTGGCAGTTTTCCTAGCTAGTTCATTGTCATCAACGATGAAGGGTTTTCCTGCTCGGTGATCGTGGCATTGGGTTAGAGTCCCAACAATTATCACCGACGGAAATGGGATTTGAAAACCGAAGGGATGGAGGTATTTGGGTTAGAGTCCCAATGCACTGTCGCCATCGGAAAAAGGTTTAGGGACCGTTCGTTGTAGGCCTGCTGGATCGAGACTTTGCAACTAGCCACATACTACGGGAAGCCTCAGACTCCGGTGGCTCTACTGCTGGAACCGACAACCACGCACAGGGAGTAGAGAGATGGCGAGAGTAGCGTGTACCCTCGTGGCCGTCGTGCCTGGAGACGAGAGGAGTACTGTGCTCTCGGGTGGTGCAGAACCGGTTCCGGGGTATGAAAAGCCGTGGTAGGCAAGGTTGGCGTATGCAAGCTTAAGTGCTACATACGCAGTGTGGATAGGGATCCCCAGCTGGGTATTAATCGATTCGAATCGTCGTTGCCCCTCGGTTATGGAGACTTGATCCTTCGACCATTCAGCGAATAGTGGTTCAGAACTAGGATGTTTTTGAAATGAATAAAGATGTATCGAAAAGAATGATGATGGATATTGGAAAGTACTTGGATTATGGTAACGATTAATAATATTATGAAAATAAAATAATGAAATAGGACTAGTAATGCTTTTCCGCAAAACCCTTGAACTCTTGCTAAAGCCTCACCTTGACTCCCCTCAGCCTGCATTCCTGAGTCTAATTTTACACCTTTGTCGGGTAAGTCTTGCGGAGTACCCATGTACTCAGGGTTTGTTAAACCCCGTTGCAGGTAGTCAGCAGGAGCCTGAAGTCTGTCTTGCTCCGTGCTGTGTCACTATCGTCCAGGAGAGCGAGGAAGAATAAGGTTGAACCCGTGGGCAGGGTTCATGTACTACCTATCTATCTTGTTGTACTATTGTTCTACCGCTACTACTACCTCTTTAAATTATGGTCTAAAATAACCGCACCTAATTTCTATTTGAACACTGGTTTGTAATATTAATTACTATTTAATCTTCCTCACTTTTACTTTGATGTATTTTGTTATGAAATGTTGTAATCCTATAATGGCTTCGCAATAGGATCCTGTCGGAGATAACGGGTGCTTATGTAGCCCGGCAGAGCCCGCCTAGGTCATCTGGAACACGGGCCCGGCTGTCAGATGTCATTAGTGGCAATGACAGGTGCCTATGGGCCACGTGATTTAGGCGATTCTGTTACATGCTCCCTGCAATGGACAGTGGCACATTAACAAGTGAAACCATCGTTGGAAATTAACAGGACTCAAAATATTGCACAACATATATCATATACATAGACATATCAGGGATAGGGATGACAATAGGATTCTCACTTTGGATACTTTGGATGGCCAAATGTGATTCGACAGCAGCCGGTGGCGATGACGGGTGGTACTGCAGCCAGCGTTCAAAGGGACTACATCAATTCCACCTTGGAGATGATCTGCACCAAATGAGAGATCAAATAGGTGGATGAGAGGATCATGGGTAGCAAGATCAGAGATGGGAGTGGGAGGGGTGACCTCACCATGCTCTGTATAGTATGGACAACAACAGTGGCGGTGGTGTGGCGTTGTAGGTTAGGCGAGATGGCGAGCACACCGGGTGGCCTGCACGAACCGTTAAAGGGCTAGGCATTATCACAACAGAGAGGAGGTGTCGAAGATCAATTTAACAGTGAAGGAAAATAGAAGGACAACTCCTTACCATGTCAAGGTGTGAAGGATTCTAGTGGCCTGGTGAAACATGCAGCGGCAAAATAGTTTTGCTGCATTGAGGGCTCTGTATTTTTGTGGTAGGACAGCAGATGGAGGTAGGGGATGTGGAGGAGGCGTCCATGGGAAATAGAGGAGGAAGGGGGGAATGGGGATGCTTTTTCTCTGGTGCTTGCGTACTTTTTTTGACGCCTGGTGCTTGCGTACTAAAACAGAAGAGAGATGGAGAGAATGTAAATAGGCGCTACTAAGTGAAATAAAGAGGGGCTTGTGAAGGGAATTAAAGGAGGAACATTTACAACAGCAATTCCTGCATGGGGTGTGCCAGGTAGGAGAGAAATATGGCAGCAAGGAGGAGGATTCATGGATGGAGTTTTGTGCATGCATGCAATAGAAGAGAGAACAAAGCCATGAAAGAGAGAGGGGAATTAAAGGGTTATGAAATTATGTTTTGCTGTTATTTGCATAAGGGGAGGAGTAGAGTGGCCACAACAAGAAAGACTGGTGGATGGCTTCTCCACATCAAAGAGAGGGCGAGATAGTTTTTTTGCATGAAGGCAATTGAAGTGATATAATAAAGGAGCATTCAGGGTATGTCTAGTAAATTATGAGAGGGAGGAATATGTTGAGGAAGTGGAGGGTGACTATGGACTCCGACATTTCCACATTAAAGAGAGGTGGAAGGGGCTGGTTTGGACTTGGTCCAAACTGCAGAGAAATTTGGATTTGTAGGCCAAGCATTTATCCATTAGCGAAAAGACATAAGTGTGGGTTGTCATGATGGTCTAGATGAAAGCACGAGCTCAACGCAATTTAAGATTCGTTTGTATGAACAGATAAGAGACGAGAAAAGATTGGCCCGACGAATTCATGGACCACAAATGGATTGAGAGCCCTAGAAAGAAAAGGAGACAGAGAACAAATCATGCTAGATTTTTGTAGGATAATGGCAAAAGACTTGGTTAGAGTTTAGATACTGATTTGGTGTTTGGCGAGATGAGGTTGGGATCAAACCTAGGCATATTTGAAAACATTTAAATTAATTTTTCAAATATAAATACTATGCAAAGGCATGAATGCAACAAACTATAAAATTTACTTGCAAAAATTTTGGAAACTCGTATTTTCCACTATCTAGAATATCAACAACTTTACTAAAGTTAAAAATTTTTAGAAATAATGATAAAATCATTTAATGTAGTTTAGTGCTTTCTAAGTAAGATCCTAAAATAGGAATTTTGGGGTAAGACAACAGGCGTCGTCGCCTCATCGGGGACTCAGAGGACGGAAGGGGGCCGGGGCTTGAGCGGGGACGCTGGATGCGCACGGCACACACGCCTCGCCGAGAGCCGAGAGGGGCAGAGGGCCAAGCCCGGGGCTGGAGTAGGCTCGCCGTGGTGACAAGGCGAACTGGCAGTGGTCGCGCGTCGCGGGGGCCAGAAAGGAATGGTGGCGGTCGGTGCATCCCTCAATCCCTGCGAGGTGCGAGCGCGAGTAGAGCTGAGGAGATAGGAGAGGGAAAGGGCCGAATGAGATGGGCCTTTAGTTTTAGTGGGCTAAATTTTGAGAAGGAGTACAAAGTATTCGGGGGCTGACAACTAGTATTAGTAGGCTAACAATTAGGGCACGGGCCTTAGGGGTCTTTGGCCTAGCTCCGCCTCTGGACCGAGTGGCTGTCGCCGCCGGAGCTCATGGAGAAGCTCCGTCACAACAGTGATTATTTTGCGCGCAAATATACGCAAGGAAGTGCCCAATTTGCCAAGTTGCCAAACACGGAGAGGAGGGATGAGAAACTGCTGGAGAACGTTTTTTTGTCAATTGCCAAAAAATCAAAGATGGGGATGAGAGATAGTAAATTATTGGAATTGCTCTACAAACTTATTTGCAAATTGTTATTTTTACGGTTTGTTATTTGTCCTTTGTATGCATTATACCATATTAATTTTTGTTCTTGTATGACTATATAAACAATCTTAGATTATTAATATTAATTGATTTTTTACTAACATAGATCAGACTTTGCTGGATCTGTGGTTTTTCTAAAACGATTTTTTTATTCTTAGGTGCAAACATCGTAGATTATGTCTAAATAAATTGCAACAAAGCGAACCTCTAATTTTAGTACTATAAAAATACATTCAATAACCATTGCCTAAAATCTACCAGAAGATTTGACGCCTAGTTGAGCGCGGAGGAAAAATTCACCACCGGTCCTTCAAGTTGGCACAAAATGTCACTTAGGTCCCCGAACTTTCAAAGTGATATCTGTGAGTCCCTAAACTTAGCAAAGTGTGTCATTTAGGTCCCAAACTTTTAAGGTGATCATCACATGTCCCTAAACTTGACAGAATGTATCATCCAGGTCCCAAATATTGTACCAAATTTTGGAAAAAAAATTAAAAAAGAAAAATCTAATTTTAGGTATTATAACGATAATTGTAGAATATTTAAAAAATTGTATCGTTTTCATACAATCTCTGATGAAGATAATTTTTATATAAAAATTGTAGTTCTCGATGAGTTCTACAACTTTTTAATTTTAAGTTTTTTTAATTTGAGGTGGTTAATATACTAAAAAAATAAATAAATTTTTAGTATATAATAATCGCGTACAAACATTTGTCGTTTTCGAAAAATCATATATTTCTTATATGCTATCAAATGGAGATGCTTTCTATATGAAAGTTGTAGCGCTCGAAGAGATATACAACTTCATAGTTTTAAGTTTTTTAGTTTGAGATCGTTAATATGCTAAAAAATTAAAAAATATAAAACCATTATGCATGAACTGAAATATGCGGTTTAATTTTTTAGCATCTTAGGGACCTTAAATTTAAAAACTTAAAATTAGAAAGTTGTAGATCTCATTGATCACTACAACTTTTATATAGTAAGTATCTCCATTTGATAGCATATAATAAATATATGATTTTTCGAAAACGACAAACGCATGTACACGATTAATATACTTCTGAAAATTTATTTAATTTTTTTGAACATCTTAACCATCTCAAATTAAAAAACTCAAAACTAGAAAGTTGTAGACCTCCTCGAGTGCTACAACTTTCATATAGAAAGTATCTCCATTTGATAGCATATAAGAAAGATATGATTTTTTTAAGATGATAAGCGTTTGTACTCGATTATTATACTACTGAAAATTAATTTATTTTTTTGAGTATTTTAACGATATCAAATTAAAAAACTTAAAATTAGAAAGTTGTAGATCTCGTCGAGAGCTACAATTTTTATATAAAATTTATCGTTATCCGAGATCGGATGGAAAAGATATAATTTTTGAAATATTCTACGATTATAGTTACAATACCCAAAATTAGATTTTTCTTTTTTAATTTTTTTCTGAAATTTGCTACAGTATTTAGGAACTGGATGACACATTTTGCCAAGTTTAGGGACCTACGATGATCACTTTAAAAGTTTGAAACCTAGATAATATATTTTGCCAAGTTTAGAAACTTATAAATATCACTTTAAAAGTTCAGAGACCTAAACGACACCTTATATCTTTTCCTCTGGAGCGTGCGCATGGGGAGACAGCTGCACAAGTTCCGAGTTCCGATGACAAACCACGACGATAGACATCAATAATAATTCAACATCATCACGACGAGGAAATGACACATCATCCACCACCACGACAGACATCAACAATTTTGCCAAGTGCCCCTGCGCTTCCACCTGCCGACGACCTCCTCCTATGTCCGGCGCGACGAGCCATCGGGCGCCCACGCCAGGTCCACCGCCAGTTGCAGGTCCCCCATCCGGCGCCGCACGGCGCGCCCGGCCTCCCCGTCCATCAGCTCCGTTACCGCCGCCGCGATCTCCTCGCGCCCGACCAGCCCGTCGTCGGGCCGGCCGCGCGCAGCCACAGCGCCATGCCGACGTTTTCCGACAGGACGACGGCGTTCTTCCGCTGCTCCGCGTACAGCGGCCACGCCACCATGGGCACGCCAGACGAGACGCTCTCCAGCGTCGAGTTCCAGCCGCAGTGGGACACGAAGACGGCTGTCGCCGGGTGGGACAGCACGCGCACCTGCGGCGCCCACGATGCCACGGCAAGGCCGCGCCCGCGGGTCCTCTCCGCGAACCCCTCCGGAAGCCACGCCAAGGGATCGCTCTCGTCGCCACCGCCGCGGGGTTTCCGGCGCCGGTCCATGTCGTCAGAGTGCTCGCCGTCCAGGCTCGGCATGCGTACAATCCAGAGGAACCTGTGCCCGCTGTCCTCCATCCCGGCGGCGAGCTCGGCCGTCTGCTCCACGGACAGCGTGCCGGTGCTCCCGAAGGAAACGTAAACCACGGATCCCGTCGGCTGCCGATCCAGCCACTCTATGCACGGCGACGACACGCCGCCTTCATCGGAGCCGGACCGGACGAACGGGCCCTCCGGGTAAGCCGGCGGGAACCTGCTTTCCTCCGCCGCCTTCTTGAACTCCTCCACGGACGCCGCATCCATCTCGTAGAAAGTGTTCGCCAAGAAGCCGGCAGCTGCTCGGTACCGGCGGCTCCCGTCGACGAGTTGCGCGTAGACCGGTTCCTTGCTGTCTCGGAACCCACTCGGCAAGTCGTCGCGGCGTAGCGACACGCCGCCGGGAAGCTGGAGAGGGTCAGGGAGGTCGCGATACTCGCCGGCGCCGGCGCCGTCATGGAGCTCCACGGCGCTTCGAATGACGGAGAGCATGGTGAGGTTGCTGGGGAAGAAGATGTACACCGGGACGCCGAGCTCGGAGGCCAGGGGCAGCGCCGCTGTGGCGATGAAGTCAGGCACCAACGCGGCTAGCTGGGCGGTGGAGCCAACGTCGCGGAGAAGAGCACGAAGGTGTGGGATGGAGCGGCCGATCAACTCGAGGAGCACGGTCTTGATGCGGGCATCGGTGGCGAGGTCGTCGAGGGGCACTGCAGGGAGCGTGGCGGTGCAAACGTTTGCCGTCCGGAGGGAGGAAAGGATGGAGGCGGAGTGCGCGTCGGCGTCCGCGGAGAAGTCGGCGAAGGTGACGAGCGTGGCCGCGAGGGCGTGGTGCGCTACGAGGCGCCGCGCCAGCTCGGCCATCGGCATCAGGTGGCCTGCGCCGGGGCTTGCTACAAGCACGACGTGAGGCCGGTCAGCGGCGGCTGTGCTGGTGGTTAACGACGACATGGATGGATCGCCCAAGCAGGCTGCAGCGCCGTGATTGCAAGCTGAAGCACAAGATCCGCGTTGGTCAGTTAGTCTGGGTGGTGAACCGCTGGCGACAGCCGGCCCGGATAGGCAGGAGTTTTAATACGGTGTTACTCACCGCACGACATAGATGACGATTTAATGTTTGTCGCTACTAGGACGTGTGGTAGTTTGAATAGAAAATAAATACAATCACCATCAGCCAGCCAGCCGTACCATACCAGCCAGCCGAAAATAATTTATATTTTTAAATAAATTTATTAAAAAAACTAGGTTAACATATCTTTTTAATGATACTAATTATGTACCACAATTATTAATAATTTTTAATATATATTTAGTCAAAATTATTTTTCGAGAAGCGCAAATAGATATTTTAGAACGGAAGAAGTAGATTATACTCTGTTTCAAAAACAGTATTGTTTTATAATTTCAAAATATGTTTGAATATCCGTCTTATTAAAAAAATTTAATAAATATTATTTATCTTGGTATGACTTATTTTATCATTAGAAATATTTTAATAATAATTTATTTATTTTGTAATTTACATAAAATTTTTAAATAAAATAAACGGTCAAATATAATAAAATGACTTTTTTTTAACGGAGAGAGTAGATAGCGAGAGCGGCTGCTGCTTCCCGGTTCTCTACCTATCCTTTCTTCGATGTACTCCCTCAATCCATTTTGAATGTCGTTCTTATTTTTCAAAAAGTAAGTTTAAAAAATCTATATAAAAATTTTAATATTAATATTTATGATATATAAATAATGGCTCTGTTCGGCTGGCTGGTGCAGCCAGCACCAGCCAGCCATTCAACAGTGTTTTTCTCTCAGAACAATCAGCCAGCCAGCCGTACCGTACCAGCCAGCCGAACAGAGTGAATATCATTAAATAGATCGTTAAATTTATTTTTTTAATAAATTTATTTTAAGCTACAAATGTTGTTAATAAGTTTAAAAAATCTAATCAAACAATCAACACGCAAGCTAGTAACGATAATTATTTCGAGATAGAAGGTGAGGGTTCGAAAATAGTCCATCTGTTCATAAAAACATGTAACTATAGGTTACGTGACACATAAATTAGTTCTTATTCACTTATTCGTATTTTGACTTCTTTTCAGACATAGAACAATGTTTTTGAAAATGCATCTAGCCCTTTGGTGGGTTTTGCATGAATTGATGACAATGTTGATTAAACGAGTAACCCGTGTGCTAAGCGTGAAACAGGGAATTGTTTATCTCATTTGTGCTTGAAATGCTATTTAGAGCCAAAATGATGGGTTGTTGTATATTTCGATCAAGCTCAAATATAAGATAACAATAAAAATAAGATTATTGTAAAGGCTAATTTATTATGAGATATCATTGATTCACTTGGAATCAAAACAATCAAAGTGAAGATGACAACACATTTGAATGGATGATTCAAAGTGCTTGAGTTGGTAAAGATATCAAGGAAAAGTCTTTGATATACTAAGCAAGGGTGAAGGGCAAGCAAGGGCTTGGTGGCTGAAGAACCTAACTAGGGTGAAGAAGAGAAGTACTTGCATTTAGTCGATGGATTAATCAAGCATGAAGGACATGACGTGGTGGAGAATCAAATTTGCTTATTCGAGAAGAAGCAATCAAAGTGACTTGATGCATTGAGATCATCCCACAAATCAAATGTTGCAATCAAGTTACATCCTCAAGATGGTTATTGCTCAAGACGGATTTCAAAATCACTCGTGACATCCCTTTGTGACAAGGTCGAGGAAAATGGCTTGGCTCACTTGAAGATCAACTTCTAAGGTTTAAATTCGATTTTCATTTGAATTTGAGTTGATAGAAAAACCGTACTATTAAGAGGGATGCATCATGATGATAGATGAAGTTCCATAAGTGCTCAAGCCAACCCTTGTGAGATATGAGAGAGGTAGGGCAACTCAACTAGTTGAGAGTGCTCAGTCCGAGCATACCGGACGTGTCCGGTATCCATACCGGACGTGTTCGGTATTGACTGGTTCAGCAGGTTTCCCTTCTGTCTCGGGGTGTTCGTTTGTCGGAAGTTCCGGCGTTGGTCGGAAGTTCCGAGGTGTCGGAAGTACCGATGTGGGTCAGAAGTTTCAAGGGAGATCTGAGCTTTGGCAGGTGACCATTGGGGCAATACCGGACGTGTCCGGTATTCCAACGGCTAGTTAACGACTAGTTTCGGGGAGTGGCTTTTAAAAGGCCCCAAGCCTCCACCTTTGGAGGCTGCTGATTCTACTAACTTCCCTGACTTTCTCTGAGCTCTAGCAACACTCTCTAACCCTCTCTAAGTGAGTGATTGATCCTAAAATGCCAAATTCTTTTGTGGGTTTAGAGAGAATTCAAAAGTGAGCAAACCAATCTCTTGAGCACTTGTGCAAATCGTCGATCTCGTGGTTCGCATTTGTTACTCTTGGACTCTTCGGTCCTAGACAGTTAGGCGTCGCCGGAGAGCACCCAAGTGATTGTGGTGTGCCTCAGAAAGTTTGTAATGGTTCGATCTCTCCTCAAAAGAGATCACCTAGTGGAAGGAGCATAGCGGGTGAAATAGACCGCGGCTAGAGTTAACCTGTGGCGTCCTCTAGAGCTGACCTTAAGTTGTTGCTCGTAGCCGGCTCAACGGACAGTAGGACCCGAGGGGGTGCCGAACTTCGGTAAAACAAATATCGTGTCTCACTTTGCATTCCTTTGATATTTGTGATTGTCTCCATTGTGCAAGTTGTTGTGCAGGTTCTACAGGCACATATACATCACCAGGGGACTGTGTGACAGGTTGGAGAAGAGCAGCAAGAGTTTCGGAGCAAAACTCAATAGCCTATGCATACCGGACACGTCCGGTGTGCATACCGGACGCGTCCGGTATTGGCTTCTTGTGTAGAAAAGTGTGTCATTTGTTCTAATTCTTTGTGGTGCAGGTGTTAGGCTCTTAGGTGTTTCATATTCAGTTTATATACTCTGTTTACTCCTTTGGGGGAGTTTGTTTCTTTGTGAGGAGTTTCTAAGTAATTATAAACTCCGGTTCTAATCGTTTCCGCATTTGAAAATGTAAATTTTTCAGAAACGCCTATTCACCCCCCTATAGGCAGCATCCTAGGTCCTTTCAATTGGTATCAGAGCTTGGACTCACGTTTGAGCTTCACCGCTTGTGAGAAAGGATGTCTACGCCTATGGAGACGGAGCCTGTGCTTCTCTAAAATGATGGTTCAAACTTTCTATCTTGGTCATCATATGTACTCAATGCATTTCGGACTATTAGTCCTTTTGTTAAGCACATTATAGTTGGAAGCTTATCTCTTTCTATAGTTTATTGGAGCAACTATAAGAATTTGACAAAAGAGGAAGAGATATGCATCCAACTCAATGTTCAAGCCATTCTTATCATTTTAGATACATTGAGTGCAGAGGTTCTAGAAGAGGTAATCTACAATGGACAAACACCTCCGGAGAGTGCTTGTCTCATTTGGTCCAAACTCATTGAGTTATATGGTGAATCCAAATGTGATGATGCAAGTGATCAAGAAGCAATGGAAACTATGTCCATTCTATCCTCATGTAGTGAAGAAGCCTCAAGAAACCTCAAGGAAGCTGAGCAAGAACAAGAAGTGCAAGCTGCAGCCTCTCTGTGCTCTGTTAGTGAATATCGGACGTGTCCGATATCACCAGGACAGACAGAGAGTCAGCAGCTGATTGTGCTAATGCTCAAGCTCGTTGGAGACCAAGTGATGAGTCAATTTCAACATCTCATGACTCTCATCACTTGTGTCTTATGGCCAAGAAGAACAAGAAGAAAGCGACCAAGAAAAATCTAGAAAAGATTTTTGGAGGAGTCAAGGAGAAGGCACAAGGAAATAGTCAAGATGAGAGTGATGTTGATGTTGAAGATGATGACTCTCTTAACTATCTTAGCAACAAAGACAAGCTCATGTTCATCAAATTATTGAAGGAAAATGATGAGTTAGAAAAGGAGAATGAGGAACAAGAGCAAACCCTTCAAAATCAAGAAAAGTTCCTCATCTCCAAGATGGAAGAACTAAAGGCACTAAGTGAGAGGTATGAAAAACTGTCAATTGAGCATGCTTTGGCTACTAACTCTTTTTCT
Source organism: Eremochloa ophiuroides (assembly GCA_038502445.1). Classification (NCBI taxonomy): domain Eukaryota; kingdom Viridiplantae; phylum Streptophyta; class Magnoliopsida; order Poales; family Poaceae; genus Eremochloa; species Eremochloa ophiuroides. Next base: position 19,540,153 of record JAHLJS010000005.1, on the reverse strand, counting down.
AATGTTGCACAACTAGAAAAGGAGAACTATAGGCTCAAAGCAAAATTAAGCGACCTCTCATTCGAGCACAACTTTCTAAAAGACGGGCACACTCATCTCAAGTGCTCATATGAGAAGTTAGTAGAATCACATGCTATGCTTGAGATAGCACATGAGGTTGTGGTAACAATGGTAAAATCTTCTCAACCTCACACTCCTACACTCACTAGTGCACCATCTCAATTAAACCATATTGATGCTAATAAGTGTGTTTCTCAAGCAATCCAATCTTCGATTGAGCAATCCCTTATAGAAAATGTAAAGCTCGTTGAAGAAGTTGAAAATTTGAGAAAAGAGTTAATTGGTTTGAAGGGAGAAGAGAAAGCAAAACCTTCTCAAGATAACCGTGACAATATGGTGAAGAAGCTTGAAAAAGGTTCAAACCTTACTTCCTCCAAACCCCAACAAAACAATCATGAATCTTTGAAGGACAAGTCAACCAAGAGCAAGAGACATGGAAAAAAGCTATGCCATGGTTGTGGTGAGTATGGACATATGAGTGCCGCATGTCCTCACAAGAGTTGGGCCGACAAGTGTGAGGTGGCGAAGAAAAGAGCTGCTTCCAAGTTGGCATATCAAGTGAAGAAGGATGGCCCTAGTGTTCGTGTAAAGTGCAATATATCCGGCCATCTAAGCAAGAATTGCCCCATATTCAAAGAAGTAAGAAAGAAGGCTCAAATGGCAACTAGAAGGCACTATGGGTGCAACGAAGTGGAACAGTTGATTGACTCTTGTCCTAACAAGCAAAACAAGTTCAAGGCAAACAAAGGACGAATATGCTACTCATGTGGAACAAAGGGACATCTAAGTTATGATTGTCCCAATGGTAACTTCTCTAAGCCGAAAGTTCATTCTCATCATTATATGCTTAGGAAGACCACTTATGGAGATAGCACTAGACAAATGATGTGTTCACCATGCACTGGTGCTAAATTCATTTGGGTACCTAAACACTTATTGACTAACTCCCAAGGACCCAATAAGAGTTGGGTACTAAAATGTGCTTAGTGTCTCATGGTAGGTACCAAAAGGTGAGATGAAGTCTTCGGGGTGGTTGAGCAAGCATATTGAAATCTTAACTCAAACTATCAACCTATTATCTACATATCATCTTATATGGTTGACCCGAAAATGACTTGGTGGTGATATAACTAATTTTATTCTCGCTATTGGTAATAAGTACCTAAACTCACTTGGTTGCTAGGTGGATTGAATTCATATTCATAATCATAATACTTGCCATTCGATGCTTTTAATGGCTCTCTAGTAGAGCAATACATGTATTAAAATGCAGGAATACTCAGAAGACCAAAAGGCAATGCAAGAGTTCACAAGTCAAGAAACTCAGTTGGTGCTGTCCTGCACATACCAAATGTATGCATACCGGACGTGTCCAGTATGGCAGGAGCAGAGAAGATGAAGGACATGTCTAAGCATTGTTTCACCTGGCTTTCCAGCTGACACCTCACCTTCACAAGTACTTGTGATCATGATAATACAACCTAAATCAAGAGAAACAACCTTCCTTTATCCCGCATTTATCGGATGTGTCCGGAATCTTTGGAAACAAAAGGAATGGTGGTTTAAGTCACTAAACTTCACCATTGATACATATAGTCTTTGACTTCACCTCTCCTAACTGGTTGTGAGTATTTCTACATCATAAACTTGATTTGGAGAAAACCTCTTTGTGGTTGATTCAAAATAGGCACCAAACTCCCAAGTTCTTAATAGAACTAAGTGCCGGCCATAAGTTATTCAAACAATTTCATGCACTTATTTAGGAGGAGCTTGATCTCTATTTTGAATCCTTGTGGACTAATGCCGTTCTTGAGTCAAATTTGTAGTCCTATGAGCATAAAGAAGAATCTTCGATGAATAGGCATGGCATATCAATGAATGAAGACATAATGACCATGACCATACTACTTCTCTCCTAAGTGAAGTATGATATTCTCTGAAGCTAAATGTGATATCATCTTAGTGGAATATTTATAGGCTCAAGGCTAAGGTATGTGTTTACATATATGCATTGAAATTGCATCTAAGGCCCTTTTATGCTAGAGTGTGTATTTGGGTGATATAGAAGTAATGTTTTCAAAACTCTTACTAGTATGAGTAGGATTTGTGAATTGCGAAAACATTGGTTCTTGGTCTTTGTGACCTACTCATGAGACTTGTGATTATAGCCTCTCTTGATTGCTTGATTGCCTAATCACAAGTACCATGAGTCTCTCAAGTCCATTCCTTCTAAGTATAGTTATAACCTACTCTATAAGTCTCTCTAGTAGCTGTACTTTGGATCAAAGAATGGACTAGAAAAGAAAGAAAAATGAAATACTCACTTAAGCAAATGGTTTAAAAGCATAAAGCCTAAGTGGCATTTGGATCAAGACTTAGTGCATATTTGGATTGAGAATGTGCTGAGAAGGGGTTTTGGAAGAAGAAGGAAGAAGAAAGCTGCAAAAACGCCAGCCAGCTCATACCGGACGTGTTCGGTATTGATATCGGACATGTCCGGTATCTGTTGGTTATTTAAGGGCAGTGTACCCCTTCGGCCCAGTTCAGAAACACACTTCTCTCACCTCTCTGTCCATCCCAGAACAGTAGTAAATCGCCCCTCTTCACCCCTAGTGGCGATTTGGTGATTCAACCGTGGAAAATCGAGGGAAATGAGTGGAATGGAGTGATTGAAGGTCAAGAATCAAGGATCTACTCGCTGCATTTGGATTCCCATTCTCTCCTTCTCTCTCAAGGTACCCAAATCTCGGACGTCTTCTAATCTACAGTGTAGAGCTTCTCTTTCAAATTCCTTTGGTCAAAGTGCTGCATTTGGGGTCTAGAAGGAATGCCTAAAGTTTGGATTGATTTGGTGAAGGTTTGGCCGAAACCTTAGAATGGGCTGCTGCGCTTATACCGGACGTGCATACCGGACGCGTCCAATATTCCCCAGCAGTGCAGGATTCCCTACAGTTTTGACTTCAAACCTTCGTAAGATTGTTTCTAGGGCTATAAGCATTTATCTATGATGAGTTTGTGAACCTATGGTCATGCTTTGATATAGATGCTTGCAAAACTCTAGGTAAATAATTATTTAGCTTTGGAGACAATTGTTTCTCACCTGTGGCAATCTTCTAAAGGATGATTTGGTATTGTCATGTGGTCACAGGGCAGCAACCATGAGTGGAAGGCAAGAACCAAGGACGAAGCACTCTCATGACCCTCGTGTGGAAAGATTCAAAAAAAGTAAGCAGGACACGGATGCAGGGCAGTAGAGTAGGAGTGCGAGGCCTAGGAGGGCAGCAGCAGCTAGAGCCTCACAACAGTTTGCTTCTTCAGCTGGTGGTTACCCGTCCTCAGGTGAGGAAGGGGATGATTCATTAAGGAAAAGAAGAAGCACTGAGATCGAGACCGAAGATGAGGATGAGGAATCACCACCTCAGCAGGATGCTCCACCTCCGAGAGGGCATCACTTTGGGATGCTCGAGGTTCACCCATGTCCTATGCCATCTCACCGTCCTTAGGTCAACTACAGGGGTAAGGGCATGACCGAGAAAGCTAGAGCTGAGAGGAGGATTGATCCAAGAAGTATGCCCAATAACCAGAGTGATTACAGATTTCACACTCAGTTTCACAGAGATTTCTATAATAGTGTGATACTCACGAGGAACCCGATCGTGACCAAATCTCAGTGGGTTGATTAGGAATACACGAAAGAGCTGTAGAAGCCATCTCTTCATAGAGCCACTGATATTTGCCAGAGGATTGGAGCCTATGAGATCATGAAATTCCAGCATGACTAGAACACAGAGGTTATCGCACAATTCTATGCCACCATGTTCTTTGAGGAGAGACGGCTCCATGGAGGCTAGAGGGAGACTGGTATAGCGTGGAGTATGAGGCATTTGCAACATATCTCGGTTTTGGTCAGGAGGACTTGGAGAGGGAGAAGATTCACACAGAGTTGCCAATTCCACATGAGTAGATGGGACACCTCTACCTAGCAGGTTTTGGAGGAGTTGTAGGGCAGGTTGATGGCCTTCACCCTACATACAGATATCTTGAGAGGATGTTCACGAGAACGATTGATTGCAAGATTGGTGACAAGGGAAACATTGTAAATTATTCGAAGAACCTTCTTGTGAGGATGGCACCAGGAGCGAGACTCTTTAGTATCTTTGATTTCATATGGTGTGAGATCAAGAGTGTGGGTGAGAGGCCACTCAAGGGGTGTGGATTTTCCCCTTACATTATGCGTATGATTGAGCAGGCGACCGGGCATGCTTTCTTGTATGATACACAGCATACAGTCTTGAGGATTTCAGCGAACCTACTTGAGCTAGGTGATGAGCCAGGAGCAGCACCTGCAGCAGGAGCACCACCACCTCGTGCACCACATCCTTCTCACACAGGTGGTAGGCGCTCTCCGATCAAGAAGTTGTTCACCATGCTTTTTGGTATTTGCAGAGATATCAGTGATGTGAGGACTCGGCAGAGGAAGACTGACACGTCAGTCAAGAGGCTTCACCAGCAGCTTGAGCTTTAGCCTCCGAGGTCCCCTATGTCAGATGAGGAGCCACCCGAGACCTTTGAGCAGCAGATGGGCAGGTATAGCACTTACTTTTTTGAGTTTGATGAGAGTCAGAGACAGCAGACAGAGGCAGAGAGGGAGACGCAGCAGCAGCAGACTGAGCCACCATAGCGGCAGTTGGGAGAGGAGCAGCCTTTCACTCAGCAGGACTTTGGCACTCTACCCTTGAGTTCCATACCACCTCCTCCGGTTCAGCACCGTCCTAGCGCCGCAGAGGCATTCTGGGAGGACATTTTTGGCAGTGGCAGTGGTTACGACTACGACTACGATGGCATGGGTTCCTCCAGTGGCTACCGTGACGCAGGACAGGGCAGCAGGTATCCTCCGAGTGGCTATGACGATGACGACGACGATGATGATGATGATGAGTGACTTCAGCGACAGTTTCAGCTTGCAGCCCTTTTGCATCTTCATGATCTTCAGCGACCTTTTTGGAGATAGATGACAAAGGGGGAGAGAAATGATTAAAGCTTCAGGATGTTGGTTTAGTTTCAGCTTTTGCTCTTGAAGACTTGTACTGCAGAGCTGTAGCTAGTTAGCTTGTATTTGAGCTTATTGATGTACTTTTTGTCATATGAGATCTTGTTGAGTTTATTGATGTATCTTATGAGACCATGAGATAGATGGAGACTTATTATATTTGATATATTCTATCTTAGTAGTTGTGGACTTGAGAACCTTGTGATGTGTGTCTTGTGTGTGATATACTTGACGTACTTACTTTCATAGGGTATATGCATGTTAGTGTGTTGATATTGACTTGAGTTGGTGTATGTTTTCACCTTTTCTTTTTGTGTGATATATCTTGTCATATGCATCACGGTTTATATTGCTCACACACTTTTGCACCTCACGGATGCAATGATTTAGGGGGAGCTCTTCACTTGACTTAATTTGTGCAAATTGACATTTGAGGTCGATTTTTGAATTCCATTCTCATTGCACACATTAAGGGGGAGCATCTCATAATTCATTGGATCCAAAAGCCTAAATTTAATATCTTTTGTAAGTTTTAATCAAGGTTGTCATCAATCACCAAAAAGGGGGAGATTGAAAGTGCATCTAGCCCTTTGGTGGGTTTTGGATGAATAGATAACAATGTTGATTAAAGGATTAACCCGTGTACTAAGTGTGAAACAGGGAATTGTTTATCTCATTTGTGCTTGAAATGCTATTTAGAGCCAAAATGATGGGTTGTTGTATGTTTCGATCAAGCTCAAACACAAGATAACAATGAAAATGAGGTTATTGCAAAGGCTTATTTATTATGAGGTATCATTGATTTACTTGGAATCAAAACAATCAAAGTGAAGATGACAAGACATTTGAATGGATGATTCAAAGCTAGTTGTGACTAAAGTGCTTGAGTTGGTGAAGATAGTAAGGAAAAGTCTTTGAGGTACTAAGCAAGGGTGAAGGGCAAGCAAGGGCTTGGCGGCCGAAGAACCTAGCTAGGGTGAAGAAGAGAAGTACTTGCATTTAGTCAATGGACTAATCAAGCATGAAGGACATGACGTGGTGGAGAATCAAATTTGCTTATTCGAGAAGAAGCAATCAAAGTGACTTGATGCATTGAGATCATCCCACAAATCAAATGTTGCAATCAAGTTACATGCTCAAGATGGTTATTGCTCAAGACGGATTTCAAAATCACTCGTGACATCCCTTTGTGACAAGGTTGACGAAAATGGCTTGGCTCACTTGAAGATCAACTCCTAAGGTTTAAATTCGATTTTCATTTGAATTTGAGTTGATAGGAAAGCCGTACTATTAAGAGGGATGCATCATGATGATAGATGAAGTTACATAAGTGCTCAAGCCAACCTTTGTGAGATATGAGAGAGGTAGGCAACTCAACTAGTTGAGAGCGCTCAGTCTGAGCATACCGGACGTGTCCGGTATTGACTGGCTCAGCAGGTTTCACTTCTGTCTCGGGGTGTTCGTTTGTCGGAAGTTCTGAGGTGTCGGAAATCGCGAGTCGGAAGTTTCGAGGGAGATCTGAGCTCTGACAGGTTACAGTTGGGGCAATACCGGACGTGTCCGGTATTCCAACGGCTAGTTAACGACTAGTTTCGGGGAGTGGCTTAAGCCTCCACCTTTGGAGGCTTCTGATTCTACTGACTTCCCTGACTTTCTCTGAGCTCTAGTAACACTCTCTAACCCTCTCTAAGTGAGTGAGTGATCCTAAAGTGTCAAATCCTTTTGTGGGTTTAGAGAGAATTTAAAAGTGAGCAAACCAATCTTTTGAGCACTTGTGCAAATCGTCGATCTCGTGGTTCGCATTTGTTACTCTTGGACTCTTTGGTCCTAGACGGTTAGGCGTCACCGGAGAGCACCCAAGTGATTGTGGTGTGCCTCGGAAAGTTTGTAATGGTTCGATCTCTCCGCAAAAGAGATCACCTAGTGAAAGGAGTATAGCGGGTGAAATAGACCGCGGCTAGAGTTGACCTGTGGCGTCCTTTAGAGCTGACCTTAAGTGGTTGCTCGCAGCTGGCTCAACGGAGAGTAGGACCCGAGGGGGTGCCGAACTTCGGTAAAACAAATATCGTGTCTCACTTTACATTCCTTTGATATTTGTGATTGTCTCCATTGTGCAAGTTGCTGTGCAGGTTCTACAGGCACATATACATCACCAGGGGACTGTGTGACAGGTTGGAGAAGAGCAGCAAGAGTTTCGGAGCAAAACTCCACAGCCTGTGCATACCGGACGCGTCCGGTATTGGCTTCCTGTGCAGAAAAGTGTGTCATTTGCTCTAATCCTTTGTGGTGTAGGTGTTAGGCTCCTAAGCGTTTCATATTCAGTTTATATACTCTGTTTACTCCTTTGGGGGAGCTTGTTTCTTAGAAACTCCGGTTCTAATCGTTTCCACATTTGAAAGTGTAAATTTTTCAGAAACGCCTATTCACCCCCTCTAGGCGGCATCTTAGGTCCTTTTAGTTTTTTTTCTCTCACAACAAATCAGCATCAGCAAAAATCAACATTTCTTTTTAGATAACTGAATATGTGTGAGCACTTGCTTTGTATGACATGATCTCCATCTTCACCAACTCGTAGCCTTGCTCAACGTCGTCATGTGAACCCTAGCATAACTAAAACTCAATGGAAGCATAGTTCACTAGTTGTCACTCAAATAGCAAAATCAAATTAGCACTTTCATCATCCAATACGATTATAACATGTTGATTATCATGTAAAAAGGAGCATTTTCATAAATTTTTCCAAATGAAGCCCAAGCAGTCACATCGCAACCTTGTTGGGGACTAGAAAACAACCCCTCCTAATAACCTTCATTATCGCAGGGTATGAATATACTGGAAATAAGAAAGGAGAGAAGAAAAGAGAAATCAAAAGATTTCACCTGTCCAGAATTATATTAAAATTTCTCAAAAAAAGGGACCCTAATTCCCTATTATTATTTCTCTGTTTTTTGAGTAGAAACTCTGCCCAAAGCTAGGCGAATGCGTCCTCCTTTCCTTTCACAGGCCAGCAGCCCACGGCCACAAGGCCCACTAAGCCTCACGCCCTGACGGCTGCTGACGCCCCTGCACCCTCTCGACGCTTCTCTATTCCGGCGGCGAGGATCCTTTCCTCCTGGGGTTCTTGCAAACTCGAAAGATCCCGCGACGCAGCAGCCAGCCAGCCACCTTCTTCTCCACCTTCTTCTCTCCGCTCCCAGCCTCCCATTACTACGTCGCCTCCCTCAAAGTCGGCGCTTTCTCTACTTCAGCATGGCGCTTCACGCTCCGGTCCTCGTGCTGAGTAAGCGGCCCCTATCCGCCACGCCCCCCCCCCCCCCCCCCCTCTGGCGTGCGTGTCGTCATTTTATCGTCCGTGATGTATCGATCGCGGGTTGATGTTTTCTCACTTCTAGGTTCTTGATTTAGGCTGTTTCTTGTGTTGTTCGTGTCGGAATCTGCTTGATCCCGTCTTTGGAACCCGCGATTTGCTTTGTTTCGATTTCTAGGGCTCAATCCTGTCTGATCCGTTCTCCTCCGTTGTGGGTTCCTGTGAATTTTGTTTGAGCCTGTTTCGGTTTGTGGTTTGGTCTGAGCAGAGGACTCGCTGAAGCGGGAGTCTGGCGCGAAGGTTCACCAAGCCAACATCCAGGCGGCCAAGGTACGGATTCTCAAGCTTTGTTTCATTCGCTCCGCTCGTCCGCTTTACTGGTTTGGCCTCGAAGAATGTTGTTGGATTAATTCAGTGGTACTGTGGAACAGTACATTTTGAGTCGAACCATTGGTTTGCTCATGTTGTGCAAATTGTTTTTGATGGAGGCTGCGGTTAGGCATTTGACTGTAATATACTTCACTGTTCAATAATATTTTCTTCACAGGCTGTTGCTGACATCATACGCACTACATTGGGTCCCAGATCCATGCTGAAAATGCTTCTGGATGCTGGTGGAGGTATGCCAAATGCTTCCTTGTAGTCTATGTGTTGCATTGTTGAACAAAAGTTAATGTTAACCATTTTGTGTTGAATAACTTTGATGGCTGGTAACAAACGATGAGTTTTTGCATAATTGACTGTGTGGTGTGTTAGGCTTGACGACTCGTCTTATTATCCTTTGTGTCGGAGCTAAGATTAAGCTTCTCTGCATTGTGAATTGCTAACTAAGGTGTTGCCTCTAGGATGCTTGATATCGCCAAATGTTTCAGTTTACAGTTCAATTAAAATATTTAAATGAATTGTAGTATCCTCTGTACGAACTTTGCTAGATTCCTTTCACTAAGTACTTCTGGTTTATGATAATATTGATGTAAGATGATCATACATTATTTGTGGGTTAATGCATATTTGACTGTCAAATGATTTACATAGCAACCCATGTGGATGTATATCCCTACTGCAATGCTTGTATAGCAGTGACTAAATGTGTCAATACTATAGTGTAATATTTATTTCTCCCCTTTTTAGTTGCCACTGAACACTGACCTCCTTTATGTCAGAAATAATATCAATTGCACTATTGTTTATTGCATCACAATCATGTATGTATTGCCTCTTTTGAGTCTCTACAGTGTTTTATTATGTTTTGACTACTTTTCTTCAGGTATTGTGGTTACTAATGATGGTAATGCTATTTTGAGGGAAATAGACATCGCACACCCTGCTGCCAAGGTATGCCAAATTATGTTTGTTGCTCAGCTGTGAAAGCCTGCTGATGAAATTATCAGTAAACCATCACCTATTTCTTTTTCCTGTGCGATGGATGAATTTGTGTGGTGAGACTCGTGTATATACCTAATTGTATTTGTGTGCTAATGTGCATTCTACGATTCATGTTGCGAGTCCCATGTACCTAATTGGTGTTGTGTGTTAATGCGCAGTCTATGATTGAACTAAGTCGTACACAAGATGAAGAAGTTGGTGACGGCACTACATCTGTCATTGTTCTAGGTATGCATATTTTTTTTGTGACATTTGTTTTAGGGAAGTTGATGGCTATGACAAACAACATAGCAATTTATTTGCATCAAACTAAAGCAGTGCTATTTAAAGTATCATCTAATTATATGGTGCAAATGTCAAATGTTTTCAGGTTGAGCTTACCAGTTGTCTGTTACTATCTACCACAACCAGTATTTCTCATAAGCATGTTAACAACAAACGATTTGCTGTGCAAATTGATGCCACAAGGTTTTTTTTTTTTTTTTGGGTCTCGAGGCCAGTCCCATTTCCCTTAATCATCTAACGGAGTACAGATGTTTGTGACCAAACCAGTATTAAGAGTGAGGGGAAAGAGACCATGATATACTATCAAACCTTGCTAAAATGACAGTCTCTGTTTCAGACCATCATTTTAGTAAGATGGATAGCAAGACATAAACGACTAGTTTCAGACCCTATTGATGCTACAAGGTTTTAGTTGTGCCATATGGCTTAGCTGTCACCTAGAAGGTGCCATAGACCCAGCGCTACAGGATGGACAACGCCTAAAAGACCATGATCTCTATGATCACATTTGATACATTGGTTCTAATTAAGAAGTGGTACATTCTTAAGGATTCCCATAAGATCAGATATTTTCTTTACAACACCAGCTTAGATAAACATATCTTACTTTATTTTTACCCTCTTATTAGTTCACAATACACTTTTCATTTCTTTTCTAGCTGGAGAGATGCTACACGTTGCACAGGCATTCATTGACAAGAACTACCATCCTACTGTTATTTGCCGAGGTAAGATTCCTTTGTTCTCAGTACTGCAGTTTACTAGGGTTTTTTCCTGATCTCTTGTCTTCTGAAACTTATATTTTCCTCATCTTCAGCATACACCAAAGCGCTTGATGATGCTATTGCTGTACTTGACAAAATTGCAATGCCTGTTGATGTCAATGATCGTAAGTTTACAATGAACATATATTTTGCACTGGATTCTAGCATCTCTTGCATACACCATGTGTTAAAAAATTAGATTGATGTCACCGAATATACCATTCATGCAGGTGGGGCAATGCTAGGCCTTGTGAAGAGCTCCATTGGTACAAAATTCACTGGCCAGTTTGGTGATCTTATTGCTGTAAGCTTCTTTCTTCTATATGGAACTTCAACAATTCCCTCCAGAATATAATTTACTTTGGCTTTGTCTTTAACTTAACTTATTTTACTTTGACCAAGTTTACAAAAAAGAGAAAAAACAGCAGCCCCAATATCTACAACATCAAATTAGTATCATTAATTTGTCCACGAAATATGTTTTGATAGTGGATTTATTTGAACTTGTGGATGGTAATATATTTTTCTAAAAACTTGTTCAAAGTTAGAGAAATGTGACTTAGGACGATGCCAAAATCATGAATTAGTGATTTAGTTTTGAACGGGGATGAGTACCACCTATCCAACCATGGATTTTACTTATTTGATACCTCATTTGCTGTATTCAGGACCTTGCTATTGATGCGACTACAACAGCAGGCGTTGACCTGGGTCAGGGTATGCGTGAAGTTGATATCAAGAAATACATTAAAGTTGAAAAGGTTCCTGGTGGTCAGTTGGAGGATTCTAGAGTCCTTAGAGGAGTTATGATCAATAAGGATGTTGTGGCTCCTGGAAAAATGAGGAGAAAGATAGTTAACCCCCGTATCCTTCTGTTGGACTGCCCTGTTGAGTATAAGAAAGGAGAAAATCAGACCAATGCTGAGTTGATGAAGGAAGAAGATTGGTAAGAGATGTCCATGTACCACAATGATCTTACTGAAATGCAATGCATGCATAGTTTTAAAGTAATTTGGTAGAATTCTAATTTGTATTATGTGGCAAACTTTATTGCAGGCAGGTTCTGCTAGAGATGGAGGAAGAATACATAAAGAACCTGTGCGCTCAAATTCTAAAATTCAAGCCTGATTTAGTCATCACAGAGAAAGGGCTCAGTGATCTCGCTATCCATTATTTGAGCAAAGCTGGTGTTAGTGCAATCCGTAGACTTAGGAAAACTGACAACAACAGGATTGCTAAAGCTTGTGGAGCAGTTATTGTGAACAGGCCTGAGGAGCTCCAAGAATCTGATGTGGGAACAGGAGCTGGCCTGTTTGAGGTCAAGAAGATAGGTGATGAATTCTTTGCCTTTATTGTTGACTGTAAAGATCCCAAGGCATGTACTGTTCTGTTAAGGGGAGCAAGCAAGGATGTATTGAATGAAGTTGAGAGAAACCTGCAGGTATTTCTTCCTCCCCTTTCCATGTATTTATACTCCTTGCAAAAATAATTCTAGAAACCTTTCTTGTAATTAGTTGGCAGGCACAATATGATCTCAGCCAGCCATTCCCTGCAAATTTGAATTCAGCATTTTGTTTCATTGATGGCCAGTAGAATCCTTTTTACCATCTAAACAACCTCCGTGTCTGATTAGCATTGAATGTTTGGTCCCCTCCTGTTTTAATTTCTCGTGTTATCTCCTTTACTGTAACTATTTACAGATATTCTATTTTTATTAGGAATTACATGGAACCCAAACCCTACTACTTGTAATGAACACTCATTTCCCTCAAAGCTTGTCCAAGTGTAGGCTAACATTATGGTCTGTGTACATTTTCAATGCAGGATGCCATGTCCGTTGCAAGAAACATTTTGAAAAATCCAAAACTCCTTCCTGGAGGTGGTGCTACAGAGCTGACTGTATCAGCGACACTGAAGCAAAAGAGTTCTTCGGTTGAAGGCGTGGAAAAGGTATTGTTTTGCTACCGTTGATTACCTGTATTGGATATTAACGGTCGACTAAGCTATATTTATGTGGATGCTTAGTGCAACAGTGTTTAATCCTGTAAGCCTGTGACCACATATACTTTGCCGATGTGATATTTGTGCTGAGTGGATTATTGCACCATTCTTTGATGTGCAATTTTTTATTGATTTTGTTATTTGTTTATGTCAGTGGCCCTATGAAGCTGCTGCTCTAGCATTTGAGGCAATTCCAAGGACTTTGGCCCAAAATTGCGGTTTGAATGTTATTAGGATAATGACACAACTTCAGGGAAAGGTAATAATCCCAAAACTCTTCCAGACAGGGCCCTTGATTTAACTACCAGCAAGCTGCCTTAAAATCTGAGTTAGGAGAACATAGGCTTATAATGGAATTGAGATGTTATTATTGATTATCAGAAAAAATAGCTACTTTACATCGATCACATATTCACATGAATGCTTTTTCCTTGCATCAGCATGCTAATGGTGAAAATGCATGGGTTGGCATTGATGGAAGGAGTGGTGATATTGTTGATATGAAAGAGAGAATGGTATTTCTCTTTATCTGCACAAATGCAAGTTTGACCAATGTTTGCTTGCATGTCTAAACACCATAATGTTGTCCATTTTAGATCTGGGATTCCTACAGCGTTAAAGCGCAGACGTTCAAGACAGCAATTGAGGCTGCTTGCATGCTTTTGAGAATCGATGACATTGTCAGTGGTATCAAGAAGAAGCAGGCTCCTGGAGCCTCAGCTCCAAAGCAACCCCAAATTGAAACTGAGGGTGACGCTGATAATGAGCAGATGATCCCAGAGTAGAGGCTGTGACGAACCTTCACCGGCGAAGTTACTTACTAGCGCCAGAATAGCACTTTGAGCAGAGTTCATTTTATTTTGAATGTTGGTGGTTAGCCTTAGCTTAAAAGAATACCTGGTTTTATATAGTTTGATGGGTGGTCCGAGGATTTTGGATCCAAGTTTTGTAGTGTGATTGCTGCTCATTTTGCTTTGGATTGATGGACGACAAAACACGCAGTGAAACTAGTCTTGTTATTATGGCTAATAACTTTGCCTGTTGTACGCTGCAAATCTACTTTGTACATGGTAATGCTGTCGTTTCTCATGATCAGATTTTGTCTTAATGCTCTCCTTTCTCATGATCTGAACTGAGTCTTACCATTACAATTTAGTAGGTGACTGACTGACAGCACTAGGTGACTCATTAATAAGCAAGGTGGTGTTTAAGTGATACGTAAAACTTACGTCGCTGGCAATTGATTGGGTCAACTACAAGGTTCTTTTGAAACGATAAAAGATACTTGTTAGTTGTTAGTAGTTAATTATATACAGAGTGTAGAGATGGACTCTTTTTTTTCTTCCACTGTCCTAACTTTCGCTTCGCTTGTCTAGCCTCCTTTGTGAGCTTATCAGCAATTTTGTTTGTTTCTCTCTTAACTTTGATGACTGAATGCTGCATTCTTCGAGTGATTTTTGCCAATTCAGCATGAGTAGCTCCTAGAAACCAGAGGCCAGGATTGAGGCCCAAAGTAGCAGTGCATGTGCTTCTGCCTCCAAGGGTTCCATACTTCCATGTGATATGGAATGGCAGACCATATGTGTAGGAAAAGTAAGGCCCTATTAGTTTTCCTTTAAAATTCTATCTTTTCCGTTACATCGTGTCACATCGAATATTTAGATGTATGCATAAAACATTAAATGTAAAAAAAACTAATTACACAGTTTGTATTTAAATCGCGAGACGAATCGTTCTAAGTCTATTTAGATCATGGTTGGATACTTATTGCAAAATTTATCACATGTGTTACAGTATCCAAAATTCAAACTGTCTAACTTTTGAACACAACCTGAGTATGAAGATGTTTAATCTAGTTTAGGTTGATCTGGAGGCTGCTGCAGACACAGAAGCATTGCAAAAAAATTCCTTTGGGCCATTATTCACCCATAGTGGCATGATGGCCCTTATGTCGTGGGCTCGTGGTGAGTCCTCGGTGTGGTGGAAACCATGTGATCATATTACTAATTTCTGTCTAAACCATAAAATCTACTAAGTTATTGACAGTGAACATAATTATCTTATGCATATACATACTTTTACGGTTGCAAATTTAGACTCCCGAATCTAGTTGAAAAATAAATGACCCTTCTCTAGTATGTTTGGTGCCTTATAAGACGTTAACAAATTTGAAATCATTTGCTTTTGTTTTTGGTGTTGATGGCACATTATCATAGCAATTAGTAATCGGTAATGCTTGGATGCAACCTCTATCTTTGTGCGTTGCTGCTCCCGCGCGCCCGCTTCGGCCTTTGCAACCTACCTCCAATCTGCTCAGGCCTCTGCCTGCTCCCAACGTCACCTCCACGTCTGCACCCACTCCAGCTAGGGTTTCAGTGAGTCTCTTCCCTCTTTCTTCTCCAATTATAGCTGTTATAGAAGGGATTTTGTGGGGAGGCAGATGGACCAGGCGGTGGGGACGGTGGTCCGGTCATGTCAGGGCAGGGGCGTCATCGCAGTTGGAGAAGATAGTGTCGTTGGAGTTGAAGAAGACAACGTTGCTGGAGTTCGAGAACATAGTGGCAGCGAGAGGACAAAGGGGAAGAAGGAGGTCGTCGTGGATGCGGTAGGGTCTCGTCGGAGCTCCACGACAGCAAGGCTTTGGCAAGACCCTGTCGCGCTGCGGGAGGAGGGGGGATAGAGGGCCGAGGAGGAGTTGTCGAGCACGAGAAAGATGCATGGGAGAACAACTAGCAGTGGGACAAGTGAGTGTGTTAGTATTCAGATACAACATACATTAACATCGTCAATTAATAATTATGAAAAATGAGATATAACAATATTTATTTACCCTTTTTCACAGATACCGAAGAAACAGAGCACTACTTTAAATTCACTTCTTTCGTACACATTTGTGTAAGTTTCCAATTTGTTGCAGACTATAGCTTTTTTTCTTTGAGAGTAGCAGACTATAGAATCTAGCGTTTCTAAAGCAGAACAGTAGCCGACAAGTATTTGAAAACTCAGCGAAGAAATTTTTGCTTCCATTTCATGTGATTGCTCTAACTAATTCATTCAAGAGCGTTTTTGATTGAATTAGTATACATGTGTAAATCCAAATTGAAAATAGAACAAGTACATTTTTAATAAAGCCCCTCATCTCTCTCAACTATTTGATCCACACCCACATGGAAACCGAAGCCCAAACCCACGCGCAGAACCCAAGCAAAGCGTCCCCATCCCCACGTCAGCGCCCCGAATTCCCCAAGCTGCCATGCCCGACTCCGCCGATCCCGTCCCCACCCAACCCTCGCCGGATCCGGACATGCCGCCGCGGAAGCCCCTCACTGGCGGCGGCGGCAAGCTCAAGAAGCCCCTCACTGACAAGCAGCGCGCTGCCGCGGAGCAGCGCCTGTCCCACCTCCGCGCCCACCTCATCCTGCGCCCCCTCGACTCCCCAGCTGCCGGGGCCCGTGCCCTACCGCCGCCGCAGGAGGCGGCGCTCCATGCCCTCGGCCTGCTCGACTTCTTCCGCCTCGACCTGCGATCCGACGCCCCGCGCCCCGACCTCATCGCGCCGCTCGTCGCCTACTACGACCCGGCCTGCAAGCGCAGCTTCGTCCGCGGCGTCCGTGTCGCCGTCTCGCGCCACGAGGTCACCCGCGCGCTCTGCCTACCCCCGAAGCCCGCCTCCGCGGCGTCGGCCCCAGCCGACGTCGACCCCGCAGCGGTGGTCCCTGCCGTTATGCAGCTCCTGCAGGATTACGTCCTGCTCCCGTTCCAGGGGGACGACATGTGCATACTGCCGCAGGAGGTGGCCGCCGCGGAGCAGGCGGTCAGGGAGGGGGCGGCGCATAGGGTTGACTGGGGGGGCCTGATCTGGGGCCTCGTCGAGAAGGAGATGCTCGAGCTGCCCAACAGGGAAGACGGGGTGTGCTACTTCGGACCACACCTGCAGAGGCTCATTTATGCCCAAAAGCCGCATCTG
Source organism: Eremochloa ophiuroides (assembly GCA_038502445.1). NCBI lineage: Eukaryota > Viridiplantae > Streptophyta > Magnoliopsida > Poales > Poaceae > Eremochloa > Eremochloa ophiuroides. The sequence goes on along the minus strand of JAHLJS010000005.1, from coordinate 19,523,333 downwards.
TTAGAGCTGGTGGAGGAAGGGCCTGTTCCGGAGGTGTCTGCTGATGTGGAGATGGAGGAGGAGGATGGTGATGTGGATTTGAAAAGCAAGGCCTTGGTGGAGCTGGAGCCAGTGGATGAAGATGGGGATGGGAGGGATGGGGATGTGGGTAATGATGTGAGAAGCAAGAGCTTGGAGGAGTCGGAATTGGGGAATGCTGGTGCAAGGGATGATGGTTTGGACGAGTTGGAGTTGGGGGATGCTGTTGCAAGGAACAAGGTCATGGAGGAGTTGGGTTTAGGGGATGTAGATGCCAGGAACAACAGTAAAGAGGAGCTAGATGTGGTTGAGGAAGATGCAGGGAGCAAGAGCTTGAATGAATGTGAGGCTGTGGATGTGGATCCGGATGCCGTGAACAACAATATAGATCCAATGGAGACGGTCAATGAAGATACAAGGAGCAAGAGCTTGAATGAATCTGATGCTGTGGATGTGGATCCGGATACCATGGACAACAATCTAGATGAAATGGATGCAGTCAATGAAGACGGAAGGAGCAAGAGCTTGAATGAATCTGAGGCTGTGGATGCCATAAACAACAATATAGTTGAATTGGATGCGGTCAATGAAGACACAAGGTGCAAAAGCTTGAATGATGAATCAGAGCCAGTGGAGGAGGATGCTAAGGGTCCAAGATTTGATGACATGAACACTGTGGATGGGCATGCCAATGGCACAAACACGGATGGATTATGTTTGGAATTTGAGGCAGTTGAAGCGGTGCCTGCTGTACATGAGGCAAGGCTTGACAATAATGAGGAAATGGCAGAGGAAGCACAAGCGGGTGGTGATGATGTGGTAGGCGGTGATGATGTGGCAGTGCCTACAGATGTGGATGGCGAAGAACCCTCGGTGGAGGCAGTAGTTGTAACACAGGAGGTTGTGGCTTTTGCAGAGGAGTTGGGGGATGAGGAGGCTGAGGGGGATGAAGAGAAGGATGCAATGGGATTGAGCTTGGGGTTTAACTCTACCGATGGTTATGGTGCTATGGACGTGGAAGAGGAAACTAATATTGAGAATTTAGATGAGGATGAGAGTGACAGTGGCAATGAAGAGACACAGGAGTCAGAGGATGATGCATTTGACGCTAATGATGGAGAGGACATGAATTGGAGAATTGAGGATGGCAAGGAGGATGAGGGAATGCCACATTCCTTACAACGCTGTAACACATTTGGGGGCATGGAGTTTGAGAACCTGAATAAAGGGGAAGCTGAGATGAGGGATGAGTTAAGGTTTGATGATTTCCCTGCGAGGGCATCTTTGGAAAGGATGACATCATCAAACCTCCTCCAAGCCATGAACTCAATTCCCTCATCATACAATGTAGCAGAGAATGTGCATGATCTGCCTTCTGGCGATTTCTTGGCTATAGGGGCTGATGCACATAAGAGTGGAGTGGACCTGGGACCAGGGAACTCATATTTATTTGGGAATAATGGTAAGAGGAATATTGACGATATTGATGGGTACAATGGCGATATGCAGTTGCAAGAGGAGTTTCCTCATTCTAATCAGCAGAAGAGGATGCGCCATAGTAACAGTAGCAACATATCATCTGGATCAGCGTTTTTCAATGCAAGCTTTTCGGTACCTGTACAGAACTTGATGGTTGAGGCAAGCAGGCTCTTTGAGCAGAATGAGCAAAAACTTCAGAGTTTGCAATTTGAGAAACAACAGTGGTCTGACATGATGCAGCAGAAGGAAGCCATCATCCAATCCCTAAACTCAGCACGTTTTGAGCAACATAATAAGTATCAAATGGAGCTTAGACGCTTTGAGCATGATCTGAATGTTATGGCTCAGTTGGTCACTACGTACAAAAAAGCTTTAAAACAGACCCGGGCTTCTTTTGATGAGTACAGGAAGAAGTTCCCTTGCAATGTTCCTCTTTATGGTGATGTTGCTGGTGGCGGTGGTCTTGTTCTTAGTGTGAGGGAGTTGGAGAAGAGGCGGTGTGAGGAGGAGCAGCAAAAAATTGCCATGGTAAATGGTATGATCGAAAGCTTCCAATACCAATGGTTCTCAAAGCCTGAAGAGTGGGAACTTTCTGTCAACTCACTGTGGAGCAGAATGGAAGGACTGTACAAGAAGATTGAGCTTCTCAAGGAAAACAGAAGAGCAAGATTTGCTACCCCAGCTACAGAGGAATCTACCCTAGCTACAGAAGAATCTACCCCAGCTACAGAGGAATGAGTTCCTTGACAATCAGAGGTATGTGGATTAGTATAGAGTAGTAGTCTATTGTAGTTAAGTGAACAAATGAATTGTCTAGACTCTAGAGAAAGATGCACATTATGTGTATCGATTGGATGCTAAATTGAACTTTGAAGCTTTTGCTACTACTTTTGAGCACTGCTCTCCTGTGTACTTGAGAGAGAAAAAAACTACTTTTGAGCACTTAAACCACACGAAAACACTAGGCCAGAAACAAAAGAACCTGCTTTACCATGCAGTGTTCACTACATGCCTTCATTTAGTATAATCATTTCCTGTTGAACTGCTACATCTCATAATCATAAGATAGATGTCATCTCTCCTTTTGTTTTTATTTGTAAGCAACCATCTTTGGTAAATATTGTTGAGTTGTCAGGTCTACAGATCAACTTGGCTGGGTGGATGTTTTGCTATAATAATTTACAGTTAACTATTTGCAGAAAAAAAAGATAAAAATCACAATGAGCTGTTCGAAAAGTTTAAGATGGTATTGTTGAGTGATGCTCTTAGTTTCTAAGTGACCATAGTTTGATGTGCATCTTTTGAGTTCATTGATAAATCGCTGTTGCTATCAAAATTAAGGTGCTGTTTGGTTATAGCATTGTAATGTAAAGGGAATGGAATTAGAGCTGTGGATTTTACCCTGAGGGAATGGAAATGAACTAATTTCTTTTCCATTTGCGTTAACTTTGCACAAACCAAACAACACCTAGGTATTACTCCCTCTGTCCAGTTTTTAAGGCATTTCACATAGGTTATGAGTCAAACTTTATGATCTTTGATTAATAATTTGGCTAACAAATTTTAACTAATGTAATACAAACTTGATACTATTATTAGATTTTAATGAAATGCACTATTTAATAACCGTAATCATAAACGATATAATATAAATAAATGTATGGTCAAAGTATAATTTAGGAGCATGTCAGTAATTAGTACTCCTAAAATTTAAGTGAAAGATTATGCAGGCCTATAGATAATTACTGGTTCCATGCTTTAGAGCATCTCCAATAGGCTTGGCTCTTTTTATCACAAAATTTAGAAAATAAACCAGAAAACCAGGCTCCAATACTCTCAAAACCACTCCATGTTTTCCACTATCCAAAACCACCACTCCCGCCTTCCATTAATGGTGAGGCTATATCACCCTATATTTTACCTATGATAGTTCTCATGAATTTTATCACACAAGGAAAATTATAATAAACTATTAGAGTATATAGAGAATGAAACTTAGAGAGTCCATTGGAGATACGAGAGATATATAAAGAGTTTTCATGGAATGGCTATCCAAATAGAGATACGGAGATTAAAGTTTAGAGAGGCTCTTGGAGTGCACGCCTTTTTTATGTAAAAATAGTGACCTCAATTTAATTGGACATGTTAATGATTTATATTTATTATTATTTCTTTATTGTTTGCTAATGGTAAAACTTTAATGTTGAAGGCAAAGTGCAAAGTTATTTTAATGTTTTGGAATGAAGGAGTCGCCATTGGATAAGCAGGCCTAATTTTGTAGAACTCAGATGGCTTGTTCTTTTAACAGCAATCCTTCAAATATGGCCAGTTTTGAATACCAGGTGGGACCATAAAAACCTGGGGGGGGGGGGGGGGGGGGGGGGTGTTGTAAGAGGCTTCAGTTCTTAATTTGTAGTTAACTTTGCTTACACAGCTTAGTAATTTTGTACTTTTAATAATCTATTTTGTGTTTGGGAGTTTTCTTTTGGAATCCAGCTATTGGTAATTAAGGGTGTGCATGGATTTTGCAACCTATCCAATCCACCCATTGTGATCCAATCGAAACCGAAAAATAAATATATGCATGGATTGGGTGGGTATGCGTGTTGGGATGTGAGATGCTGCCACCAAAGCCAGCGAGGATGAGCAGAACAGAGGCATTAGGTCTGGACCTGGTTACCCATTAAATCCACCTACCCAAGCCCACATAATTTTTTTGGTTTCATGGATGGTTTTTTTTTGGGGTCTCAATCCGTCTACCCACAGATGCACACCCATAATGGTGCTAGAAGCCTAGAACCCTGGATTTTGTAGGCTCAACTTTGCAATTCCCTCAGTGCTCTAGTTTGATAACTTTGATGGAATATGTAAAATACAAACAAGGATGAGATTACACATTAATATTGTGTTATGTTTGACGTGAGTTGTGACTTCATGACTTGCATTGTATCCGAATTGCTTCGTTTTGTTGGATAACATTGTGGACTAGCTAAAAGATCTCCCATCTTTCGTTGTCAGGTTCAGATGTGATGTGAAGATGACTCCCATGTTACTGCCCTACCCTCTGCTGGATGTTTTGATGTCAACGAGCATACGCGAACAGTTGTGGCTGCCTGTTGGTACATACTGTAGCAAGGATAAATAGTTTCGCATGTAACTCTGGTCGTATCCTCATGTGGGATGTTTGATTATTAGTGCTTAATTTAGGTGTATTTAGGGTTTCTTAATCTTTATCAGAGTGCGGTCATATCCTGATTAATCACTGATGATGTGTACATGGCTTCTCGAAAGGCATGCGAAGACTGCATGGTAGTGGCACCACTAAATCCGTAGTAACTTCTGCACCTGATCAGTGGGCAGGTACTGCTTGGTCATGAACGTTTCAGGTCGTAGTGCCTTCAGCTTTACTGCTGTTAGTAACTTCTGCACCTGATCAGTGAGCGGGTACTGCTTGGTCATGAACGTTTCAGGTACCATGCGTGATGCCACTAGTCGCATTTGGCTCCAGTGGTTTGAAGAACTCCAATGTGAATTTCTGAATATGTTGATTTCTGTTGTTCCGTTAAAGTAAATAGTTTGAAGTTGCCCACTGCACAAGTTGAACTGCATCAAGTATGACTTTGGAGGAAAAAAAAAAAGATAGATACAGTATGTGTAACACCCGAAAAATTTCATTCTTTTAAATAGTGGGAATTTATTTAATTATGCAATTATTTGATCATTCCAATATAGGAAAATAATAATTTTTCTCAAATATAAAATCAAACCTAGGTCATACACATGTATGATGCATTCATGCTGGAGCATTTCTTCTTTGTACTGTTGTACCTTATTTGAATTTCTTAAATATTTTAAAACCCAATTTGAAAATCCTTTTGGAAAATGAAATTGAAAAATGGAAAAGGAAATAGAGAAGAGCCCTTCCCCTCTCCTCCCTGGCCCCAGCCGGCCTAGGTCGGATGGCCCGAGGCCAGCTCGGTCGACCAGCTCCTTACCCCTTCTGACTGACGAGCGGGACCCACGGGTCAGCCCCGTCCTTCTCCACCTCCCTCGCCGCGCGAACAGAGACGCCGCTGCCGTGTTCATCCGCCGCGGCCGAGCACGCGCGCGCGAAGCGTCCCTCTGCCGTGACTGCCAGCCCGACCCCAGCGCTCGGTGCTACCGACCTGTGGACCCACAGGACAGCCCCTCCCCTGTTTCCCTCTGCTGCTCGCCGAGAGTCCGACGCGGGCAAGAAAGAAACGGCCGAAGCCGAGTTCGTCGCCGCGCCGAGAATCCAAAGCAGAGAAGAAACGGCCGAAGCCGATTTCTCCGCTCGCCGAGTTTGTTTCAATCTCCGAGATTGTCGTCACGCCTCGGGAGTACTTAAGCAGCGCCACATCCCCTCGTAGCCGTCACCTAACCCTAGCCGCCTCTTCTCGCCGCCACTGCCGAGCTTCCGCGAGAACCGAGCAGCCGCCGCCGCGAGCAATTAGCTCGATTCGCCACTAATTTTCTCTCGGTAAGCCTTTGAGGAGCTTCGCGGTGATTCGCCATGTGCCATATGGAAGGGGGGCTCTACATCTGCTTGCCGAGGAAACCTCGCGGCCCTAACATGTTAGACGAACATTTGAAAGGCTTCATAGTGAAACCCTGCTCTCTCACCTTGGTAGTGTTATGGGAGTAATTAACCCGAGCAAATGGGAATCACGGCTCATAGTGAAAGTGCACAACCTCTGCAGAGTGTAAAACTGGTATACTAGCCGCGCTCACGGTCACGAGTGGCCCGGAAAACTCACGGAGTAGTTATCTTACAGGGTGATGTTTACTTGTTGCTAATCTATTTATTGCTACTCATTAATTGTGTTTACTATGATCATGAGAATGGGTTTATTAACTTGTTGCTATCCAACTGCATAAAAGATGAATAATTAAAAGCAACCTGCTGTTAAACCGTGTCAACCTTTTGAGCCTCATGAACCCATGCTAGTCTTGTTGAGTACGACATGTACTTACGCTTGTTTATTTTTCATTACTTGGTTAAAAATCCCGGATGGGTAACAGATGGTGATAGTGATGAGGACTACCCAGAGGGCTACTAGACTTGTGCTTCACCAGTCGACGTCCCTGTGCTATGGAGCTACCGCGAGAGTTATCTTTATTTTTCCGCTGTGTAATGACTTTGATATTATTCGCTATGTATTAAACATTGGTTATGATACAATTTATGCAATTTGTTGGTTTATGTGTGTGACTGATCTCTGGGTGCACATAAGATTATGTATCCTATTTTATCTTTAAATTTGGGTGTGATAGTATGTACCTAGTTTCAGAAAGGCATCTGACAAGTTGGTGTCCTCAGATTTTCTGATTGATGGCAGTTGGCAATTTGTGGTGGTGCACTATGTGATTTCTTAGGCTCAATCTGCATTGTTTGGGAAAATTGTTCAGTCTCCCGTCAATTCGTGATAAGATGCATATTTTGTTGGACTTTCCATGCGAGGATCAAAGAGCTTCCAGAACCGGATGGATGAGCTGTCGCTTGAGTGTTTATTAACACGGTTGAGAGCTAATCAACTCAGCTTACAGATTCTTTCTTTCTCTTGGGGGCCTTGTTTGTCTTTTTTTGGGGGTTTTTGTCAGCCATCATATTTCGTAGCAGGCGCAGGACTACGGGGGAGGGGAACATAGCCACCAGCTTGGTCGCAAAGAAACAGCGAACAGCAGAGCAGTGATAGCTTGCCGTGGATGCAGTGTATTGGACAAAATTGCCAGTTCATTTGGAGACTAATTGACTTCAGCAAAAGGAACAACCGAACAAGACATTGGAATCTCTCGGAATGGGCAAACAGCTGCTGTCCTCTTGTTTCGTGCGAACTTGCAAGATCTTGCCTTTGCGCATCGATGTATTAGCTAGGAGTATGGTATAGTTTACTTGCTAAACTATTAGATGTAGCAAGTTAATAGGAAAAAAATAATCATAAATTTTGTTCTTCTCTAACAGTCTCCTATAATAGTTTTCTAAACAATTTTGCATTAGAAACACCGATATTTCTAACCATTTAAATATTTTTAATTAATTTTTTTTTGTCTCTTACCGTTTTCTCATTTGGAACACTTTATCTTTTAAAGTTTAATCAGATCTCTTGAGAAAATTGGCGGACAAGGAGCGTGGATCCTCGACTGCGTAAATTAATGAGTTGGAAAGGATTGACACTTTTTTTTAGTTGTATGATATTGGCACATCCATAGTGCATCTATAGACTTACATTCATAGTGCAATCCACATCTTCGGTGCAATCTTTTTAACATTTGGGATCATCACAAAAATTTGAGATTCAAACTTCTTCTAAAAGAATTTATACGAAAATAATAAATTTTAGATGCATTTGCCTAGGAATCTCTTCTAATGCATATGGAGTTGAAATTCGTTATTTCACTATGAAGTTTTATAGAACGTATTCGATTCTCATATTTTGTAGGGATGCTTATCAATAGATGTACTATGAATGTACATAGTTCCGAATTTTCTTAGAAACATCTAATTATGTTTTTCAATACGGTATTCATGATTGCACCGAAAGTGTGGTTTACACCGAATATTTTTCCAAGATAAGAATGCGTGCGCACATGGGACCGCCGGACTTGAGATTTCCTCTCGGCCCAACCCAGCATCGGCATGCAAGGAATCCTTTCTTTGGGCTGACCCAACTGAAATGAGCAGGCTGAGTTGCAGGAAACGCTAGGCCCACGGCCCACCCAACTGTGTGTGATCCGCGTCGCTCGCGCTTTAAAAGGAGGCCGCTCGTCCACTCGTCCTCTTCCTCCAATTCTCCGCCGCCGCCGCCGCCGCAGCCGCCGTGCGTGTTTTATTCTAGGGCCTTCCCTCTTCTTCCTCTTCCAACAAAATATATGCCGCGGCGGCTGCCTGCTTGCACTTTTGCTCTAATGGATCAAACTCTATTGTTCCCCTGGCCCCTAACCCTAATCTCGGAACCTGCTGTTCTTATTTCTCTTTCGTGGTGGTGGATCCCGTCAACGATCTCTTCGCTTCCTTTTTTTGTTATATATGTTTGTGGTGATACCCAGCATGAACTGAGCACACTGATAGGTTCCTCTGGCATGATTACCAATTTGCTTTGAGGAGTTGCGTGTGGTGCTCGGATATGAATCGACCATGGTGGAGTTTGTCAGGCTTCTCGTTCCTCCTTGTGGGCTTGGAGTTTGGAATACTCTCCAACATTTGTGATTTCCTTCTAAGTTCTAAATTTCAGAGGAACACTCGTCTTTTCTTTCCATGTTACACCCAATTTTTTTAAGTTGGCCTAGCGTAACTTTTATAATCTCAACTATGCTGGCAACGCGAGGGGATAATTTTGTACCTCTAAAGTTTGGTCGCTAACGGATTGAAAAAATTATGCTGCCACTTAATTCCTAAATTCCTAAGAAACGTACTTTAATCTAAAGTTTCGTAGGATTGAAAAGTTTATGCCACGTAATCTTTTTTGGTTTGGGCTTTACAAGCCTGGTACCTGTTAGGTACATTTTTTTTTATAAAATAGTTTTATGAGCAATTTGTTTAATGAAGCTAAATTGTTTTGTAAATATTATTTGGTAAAATAGCTTCTCAACAACTTTATGCATAGTTGAGACAAAGAAATAAGGAAGAGCTAGAATGTAACACCCTGGTGTTACGATAACTAAAACCTGCCATGTTATCATGATTGCATGTGAAAACCTCTCGCATAAACTCATTTTCTGCACAATAACTAAAGTAAATTTTCATTCTTGTATATGATTGTGTGTAGGTACTATAGAGTGATTTGGTTATAATAATGTTTGTGTATGTATGTAGGATAAAAATAAAAATTAAAGAAATTTAAAAGAAATCATTTATAAAACCTACGTCGGACTCAAAACCCTAATTTGAAAACTAAAAGGAATTAGGTGTTAGGCCCTAAACAAAAGTTGTAAATCTTTAAAAGTTGAGCAACTTCTATTTTGGACAATTTTGAAGTTACTAAAAGTGATTTCAAATAAAACTTAAATCTATGCTTTAAAGTCAGATTTGAAATTCAAATTCAAAAACTAACAAGAATCTGGTGAAGGTTCTTTAATAAAAGTTGTAGGTCTTTGAAAATAGAACAACTTTTATTTTTAGAGATTTTGAAGTTTACCAGTGGAAGTTTAAATTAAACCCCAATTAGTGTTTGTCTATTCAAATCTAAAATGCCCTTTCAACAACTATCAATAATTTGGGCAAACTACTTTAATGAAAGTTGTAGGGATTTTTAAGTTAAACAACTTTTATATTTGGGGATTTTGAAGTTATGCAGTGAGATTTCAAAATAAATCTTAATGAGTGTTTTAAAATTTAAATTTAAAATACTATTTCAAAAACTATGAAGAATCTGACAAAACCCATTTACTAAAAGTTGTAGGCCTTGTCAGATAGAACAACTTTTATTTTTTAAGAAATTCAAGTTGTTGAGAAAAGTTTAGAGAATTTAAATGATTTGTAAATGAATTTCAAATCAAGTTTTTACCCCCTTTTAAATTATTCAAAAATTATTCAGAATTTCAAACTTCTTCCAAAACAGAAGTTGTTCAATTTGAATTTGCCTACCATTCTTATTTTTGAAATTTTTTGACTTTATATATAAAAAGGAAAGTAATTTGGAGTTAAGTACTGAAATGGGACAGTGCTACAGTGATCGGGGAGGGGGTCTGGCCCTCTGCACCCATACTCGGGCAGAGCCGCGCGTGCGCGTGCCGCACGCTAGCGACGCCCGGGGCCGGCTGGGCTTGGGCGACAGCGCGCCGTGCTCGAAGGGGGGCCCCGGCCGCATCCCAAGTCCGCCGCTGCCCTTTATTAGCACCATGTCGCCGTCGTTTCTTCTTTTCTCCATTACCGCCGCCGACGAGCACCACGCGGTCACCGGCAAAATTCGCGCCCGTCATGCAACCATCGTCCGATTGCTTTGAGTCGTAGTTTCTATACTTCTTAGCTCACCCTCGGAGACCTTTCTTTCCTCTTGTAACCCACCGGAGGCTCCTTGGCGAGCTTTTCGCTCTCGCTGCCGGCGGAAGGTGTCGCCGTGCTCGGTCCGTCGTGGCTGCGCCACTCCAGTGAGTTATGCTTCGATTAGTTGTGCGTTTCAGCTTCTATATAACCTCGTGATGCTCATGCGCTCGTTAGATTTCCATTTTAGGCTCTGAACTCGTCGGAACGGTGACGTCGCCGCCACGTTCGCGCCACCGCGACCGCCCTCCGCGCCGCCAGTCTCCTCTGGACCCCGTCAGCTCAATCGGCTCGTGCATCGATTTCGCGGTGAACTATTGGTTCCACCCCCATCATTATTTTAAATGCTACCGGCTCCTGGTGGCCGGAGCGCCACTCGCCGGCAGGTTGCTCGCCGGTTGTGCCGCCATGGCCGCCAGCAGGGTTTTGCCGGAATCCTAGTATTAGGGCTAGACTTCTTGGTTGGTGTGGGAGGTGGAGGAGAACTCGCTAGTGCTCTCGGATTCGCCGGAGTGGCTGTCGCCGGTGAGCCGTCGCGACCGCGTCGTCGCGCGTGCGTGCTGGCCCAGTATGGAGGAGAATGAAGAGGTGAGAGGCCAGCTGGGCCGCGAAGTGGCCGGCCCAGTGGCACGCAGGGGCGCAGTGGAAGGGGGGAAACGTGGGCCTGCCTGCGGCTGTGGGCGGGTTCGGGCTAAAACGGCATTTTATATTTTGTCGGGAATAAAAACGCGTTTTCTAATTTTCACCTAGTATGAATAGTAGCAGCGGTTGTTATTTTTGTGGGAATTAAATTGCTATGCCAAAAATTATGAAATTATTTACATGTACTCTATGAAATCTGTAGTATTTAATAAAAATATGATTTAGTGGGTTTGGGTATTTTCTGCAGGTACTAAAAATCTAAAAATTAATTAACAAATGCCACTTGGAGCAATTTTAATAAATTCCATGTTAGTTCAAAAATCATGAAAATTATTTTGGCACTGTTTTAGATCAAGAGCTATCCGTTAGCAAAGTTTGGGCTCAAATGTAAATAGTTTACTTAATTACTATTTAATACTCTATTAACCGATTAATAAAATAAATTGAAACCTTAATCAATTTAGGGATCTTGTAATTTTGGATTTGTGTGTAAATCTTGGGCCATCATCATGTGCTGACCCTTAGTGTCTTGCTAACTTGCCAAGGCTTATGATAATCATGTAATTAAGATGTTTAAAGAAACTTCAAGTAGAAAGATCAATTATTAATTAAAAAGTTTGTAGTTTATATTATACACATATGATAATACGATTTTTATCAATCACATAAGTGTGTACTGGCCGTTATCCTAGGAGAGCTAGTTCAGCTTTCAACAACTGTTAAAATGGTCAATAAATCAAAGTAATTAATACTCGATAGTAATTAGTTTTGTTGGCTTGCAACTTTGTCGTGAAGGAAAGTTGTACTCAACTTTCTAAATTAACTTTACTTTTATTAGTTCACCAGTTAGTGCATCTCCTGTATCATGACATACATATCATCATGTTAAGTGTTGAATTATTATTTCGTGTAGTGAACGCGTGGTGATTATTACCTGAAGCATGTCCCGAGTAAGGTCTTCACTCGGTGTACGTGGAGCCCTCTCGGTGATTGACTTCAGGGTTCTGTCTACTTCAAGCAACAGGCAAGCCCCGGTGAATTCAGCCCCTTTCCTTGTGATTTACAAAATGTTTATAATTTGAGTTAATCTACTGCATTAGGTTTATAGGAGTTGATTGATAACCCCATTGATGCATTACTAACCTTTACCACTGAAATACCTTGAAACCATTTTAAAAAAATGTTTGAAAAATGCTTAGCTCTGCTAAATTAATTTAGTTTTGCATAAAATGCTATTTTTGAGCTATGGTGATATATTAATGATTAATTCATGAAAAAGGGATATGGTTATATTCTCGTTCGGTGGCTGTGCATCTGATCAGTACATCGTCACCGACGGGAAGGGATTTTCTGTTCGGTGAGCCATATGATTGGGTTAGAGTCCCAACTTATCATCGCCGACGGAAAAAGGGATGTGAAAACTGGGTGGTCTCCAGTGTACTTGGGTTAGAGTCCCAATGCATGGTTTCCAACGAAAAAGTATTAGGGACCGTTTATTGTCGGCCTGCTGTGATCGAGACTTTTTGCAACTAGCCACATACTTTGGGAAGCCCTATCTCCGGTGGCTCTATTACTTGAACCGACAACCACACACTGGGAGTGGAGAGATGGCGAGAGTAGCGTGTACCCTCGTGGCCGTCGTGCCTGGAGACGAAAGGAGTACTGTGCTCTCTGGTGGCGCAGGACCGGTTCAGGGATAGAAAAGCCGTGGTAGACGGGGTTGGCATATGAAAGCTTAGGTGCTACATATGCATTGTGGATAGGGATCCTCAGCTGGGTATTAATCAATTCGAATCGTCGTGCTCCTCGGTTATGGAGACTTGATCCTCACACCTACATCGAAAAGTGGTTCGGAATTAGGATGTTTTTGAGAATGATTAAGTAATTAGAAATGAAGGACATATGTAAAAAAATTAAGAACTATTGATATTGATTATAATAATGTTGACTAAAATACTGAAAATAGAATTACTATTGGTTTTTCGCAAAATACTTTGACTCTTACTAAAGCCTTACCTTAACTCCCCTCAGCCTGCATTCCTGAGTCTCATCCCCTTTTCTTTAGTCGGGTAAGTCTTGCGGAGTACCCCAGTACTCAGGGTTTGTTAACTCCTGTTGTAGGTGAATTAAGTGTACATGTTCTGCTTGGGTTTGTGTCGGTTGACGGATCGTGCATGGACGGAGGTGTAAATGATATAACCTTTGGGTAGGGTGTCGAGTTGTACGATGCTACCTCACTACGAAACTCTGGTTCGGGATAATGTCATTTATATTTGTAAACCTATGTTTATGTAATTCTTCCGCACTCTTTACTCTGATTCATTTTATTTGTGTAAACTGTTGTAATACTGCAATACTTACAATGAGATCCTCGTAAGGTTAGGGTTTCCTAGGAAACCCGGCAGGCCATCTAGGTCCAGGGGAATTCGTGCAGACTGATCGTGGGTCCTTAAGGACGATGACAGTGTATGTGGACCCTATGATTAAGACGGTTCTGTCACATAGAAGAAGCCACTTCTCTTTGTGAGAGAAGAGGTGAAGCTACGAAGCTATTTTAGATAAGAGTATTTGGCAAAATAAAAAAGTTTACAACAGCTCTGTGAACTATGCCAAACAGCCAATTATACATTATACATATGCTGTACATTTGTTGTACTATTTTATTCATCATTAATGTTAAAAAGAAAAAAAAAAGTAGGGAACTTCCCTGTCGTTTCTCAAAAATAAATGATGCCACGTAAGGCCTGTACAATGGTCGACGCTTGTAGGCCGTTCGGCCATTTTTTTTTTTGTTAGCATGCAGTAAATCTGACGCTTGAGGACAGGCAGCGACGCTCTAAGAAGCAGCGGCGCAGAAAAGCTCTTGCGTGATCCCGTGATGGCAAGCTCGTACAAAACGGTTTTTACTAGATAAGCTAAGCGCTTTTGTTTTATTTTTCCATTCTTAGTTTAGCTAAATCCTAGAGACGCTTACTGATGTAATTTTTTCTCTCCTTCTAAACACTTGTATAAGGGGCTGTGCACTGTACATGGCCTTAACTAATGTCAATTGTAAAGTGGCATTTGATTCCCTCAGAAATTATCTATACTTTTAAAAGTTTATGGTTTGCAAAGTTCATCTGCTGATTCTACATTAATTTTCTCTGGAGAAAATTTGGTCGCCACAATCCTGCGACCCATAGAGGAACCTTAGAGCATCTCGAGTGCTACCTAAAACAGATTATCTATTTTTTTAGTTAGGTAGCTACCTATTTTTATATTACTCAAATTTTGCTTCCAACTCCAGCAGTACTAACTAAAACATACTATCTAAACCCATCCTAACAGAGACTGACAGATAGGTCCCACATGTTGTCCTCTCTTCTATCTTCTCCATGGATCTCCATGGATGCAGTCATCATCGGAGGAGGGGAGCAGGTGCAGGGTTGTTCAAGGTTGGTCTTGGCGCGGCCGCTGTCGTGGACTTGCCGGCGAGGGGGGTAGTGTCGGGCCGCCGCGTTGAGGAGCTTCACCGGGAGTAGATCCTGCCGAGGAGCAGAGACGCCGCGACGGTGAACAGAGGCGAGCAAAGGCTTCGGGGGGCAGCGTCGGACCACCATGCGGGAGAGCAGAGGCGCCGCCCGGTGAGCAGGTGCCAGACCCGCCCTCGTCAGACCTGGGGAAGGAGGCCACCGTGCCGGCGAGCGCCGGCGAGGACTGCCACAGGGGAGTGTCGCCGAGGAGCGTCGGCCACCAGGGAGCGCGAGTGCGGAGGAGAGAGACGCGCATTGGTGAGAGAATTTTTAGGTAGCCAGTTGTTGGCCCAAAAGAAATAGGTAGTGCGAGCGTGGATTTGTTGGACCAATAAATTTAGATAGCCTGATAGGTAGCCTGCTGGAGTGTGTTTTTTAAACTCCACTACCCAAATATAGGATAGATAGTCTATTTAGGTAGTCTGCTGGAGATGCTTTTGGCGGTGCTATTGTCGCAGTTCTGCTTGAGGAGTTTTTTTTCAACCTTTTTTAAACATGAATCTGGAAAAAGTTGAGACCCCTTTGAAATTGAGACAACTTTCATATTTTTTAGGTGTTTCCTGTAAATATAATTTGATTCCAGTAAAATTTCTATATATTTTCTTTGAAATTCCTGCCCTAAAAAAGAACCTTTGGAATTCTTTCGAATTTCACTTTTTTTGTGCACGGAACCGTATATACTTTATACTTTATTCTTATCTACTAGAGGGCATATGCAAGGTTCTGTATGTTGTAGTTTGTTGAGAAGGTCCTTCCTGAACCAAAACATGTATATCAATTAGAGTTTGTTAGGTTGTTAGAATCAGCTAATAGCTAATTATTATCTGGTTGGTAGCTGGTTTATTAGCTATAATTCTTAGTGGCTAAAATTTAGTTATATTGGATCCAAAAAGACCCAAGGTCCTATTTGGATCTACTCATCTTTAGCTAAGAACTAGTTAGATGGATCCAGATAAATGGGACTAATGTGCCAGCTAATGGTTAGCTAGGCACGTAGCTAAAAACTATCCACGTGGAAGTGTTTTGACAGTCCAGCTAATAACGGGTAATACATTGGAAGTGTTTTTTTTCCATCCCACCCACCTCTATCCAATACAAATATTTGGATTTTTTTTATTTTTGCGAGGACAATTACAAATACTTAGAAAATGAAGGACATTACAAACAAAACAACCAGAACAGTTATCTTCTAGCTAGTGGATCCAATCAATACTTGACTAGGTAGCCAACTAAGAGCATCTCCAAGAGACTAGACACCGTAAAATAGATTTTTTTTTTGCGACTGACTGTAAAATAGATCTTTGAAAACTAGAATTAGAGGTTGTATAAAATAGATAGCCTTCCAAATAATAATTGAAGCACTGCAGAAGTCTCTTAAAAAAATTCAGCCTTTGTCTATATTTGATTGGATCACGTAAATAGATGATTTTTTTCATAAAAATCAGACTGCACGCAGACGCGAATCGCCAGGGTCGAGCCCGATGGTGAGCAGCGCCCCCTAGCCAATTCTACTAGACCTACAGAACCGGAAGGACTACTTATGACATTAAGACATTAAGTGTTCTCATCTTGTGTTAGTTGTGTGGCATCCTTTGTGAGTTTGGCGTGTGATATCAATTACTGCATGAACCTCTAAGTGGTGAACCATCACAACGAGGTTGGTGGACACTCCTTGACCTCCAAGTGGTCCTCGGTAAAAAAAAAGTGTGTCACATGTCTCTTTGCCAAGGCAGTGACATCCGGGTAACCGATGCATTATCTCGTCAGCCTCCTGCTGTTTGGTTGGAGATTTCAGTGGCAAAACTTCAGTGGATCGCGAAGGTGGAACATTCTTACGAAGAGGATGAGTATGTGCAGTCCATCAAAGCCAAGCTCCTGCTCGATGCTGCTGCGGTGCCTCATTTTTCTCTACGTGATGGCATTCTTCGCTACAAGAACCGCATTTGTGTGGTCGCCGACCCTCCGTTGCATACCAAATTGATTACTGCTTTACACTCTCAAGTGGTTGGTGGACACTCCAGTGCTCCTGTTACATTGCGGCGCCTGAAACAAGTGTTTGCGTGTGAAGCATCTAGGCCCTAGTGGTTTCGGTGATTAATGACAACAAAGAGGTTATTATGACTAACGTGTGTTTTGCAGGATAACCTAGAGGTTAGGTCATAATAACATGTAGGTTCAAGCCTCTAGCGATGGAAATCAATTCGGTTTTCAAAGGACGGAAGATAAGACAGTGATAGACTAATTCCAAGTGTCGATTGGAGTTGAGAGACACTTGGAGTAGTCTTAGGTTTTGTTTTTCTCTTTGACCGTACTATGAAGAGGGGTTTGGATGAGTAGCTTGACTTAGGGAAAGGTTAGAGAGTGTAGATGTGATGCACACTTGTCCAACATAGCTCAAGACAGCCCAGGGAGACTCTTGAGAGAGAGAGAGAGAGGATCAAACTTCGTTTTGAAAAGTTTTCGATTCGGCGAAGTTTTGATCAAGTTTAGAGCGTCGGACTATGAGGAGTATGGTCGTCGGACCAATGTTCGGAGTCCGACGGGTACGTGGCAGCCCCTGGTTGCTTCTCAGCTCACCAGGGAGCATCGGACCCTGGCTGGATGAGCGTCGGACCATCAGCCAGCGTCCGACGGTGCCAGGGGTTACTCGGGAGAGCGTCGGACTGTGAGGACATGTAGCGTCGGATTATCGGTTTGCAGGGTCCGACGGTTGCGTTTTTACGCAGAGAGCACCCAAGAGCTCGGATGAGCGTCGGACTGGGTCTGACGGGGAGCGTCGAACCATTGGTTTGTGTTTTGCCCGTTGTAAGTTCTTGTGCAGAGCTCACCCGAGAGCTCAGAGAGCGTCGGACGTTGGTCCGATGGTGAGCGTCGGACCTTCGGTGAGAGTCCGACGCCCCTCTGTCATAGTGACGTCTGCAGGATAGCTGTGAGAGTCGGACTGGTGGGGTATAGTCTGATGGGTGCACTATTCATTCGATCCGACGGTTCGCAGAAAGCTGAAAACAGTACAAACGACTAGTTTTGGAGAGGGAGAGTATTTATACTTCACCATTGGCTTCATTCTAGCTCTCTTGCCCATTTGTTCAGCTGAAGCAACCCTTGGGACTTTATGAGAGTGCAAGAACCCTAGGGAGGTTGAGTGTAATCCATTGCTTGTGAGCTTCTTCCCTAGAGTGTGATCAAGAGTGACTTGTGTGCATCCATCACCCTCTTTGGCCTTGTTCTAGGTCAAGTGTGAGTCTAGGCTTGTTACTCTTGGTGATCGGCATCACCTAAATGGTTCGGTGGCGACCGCTTGGAGAGCATGTGGGCGGCCCAAGCCAAGCTTGTGAGCAGTTGTGGGTGATCCACCGCAATGGAGAGGCAAATGATCAGCCCGTAGAGAGCACTTGGTGAAAGGTCCGAGTTGGCTAGAGGGGGGTGAATAGCCTAAAATAAAATTCTACAAAGTACTAAACCAAGGTGATTAGTACAACAAAAGACTATAATTGCAAAGCTAATGCAACAACTAGACTATGCAAGCCACCTACACAAGACTAGTGATCTCTAAGCACTAAGACACTCAAGCTAGCAAGCACAAGTAAAGCAACTAAAGCAACAACACAAAACAAACAAGCTAGGAAGCTAACTACTTTGCGCAAGGTAAGAGGATGCGCTTTGGGAGTTATACCTTTGCCTTGTGATGAAGCCAATCACCGGGATAATCAACAAATCACTCACTCGAAGGTGAGGATATCAATATGAACACCAAGATTTATCCCCGGGGTTCACGTGCTTGCCGGCACGCTACGTCCCCGTTGTGTCGACTTCAAGCGGTGGTCCGGTGGCTAATCGGTATCACACACCGAGCCTACACAAGGCGCCACAAGGACCTACCACGGAGGAAGTAACTCAATGACACGAGCAATCCATTAGAGTTGCCTTTGAGCTCTCCGCTCGGGGTAGGCACGAATCCCTCACAATCCACTGGTGTGAGCAAGCACAATCACCAAGCTTCTCCACACCTTCTCCACCTCCAAACCGGCTAGGTGACGGCAATCACCAAGAGTAACAAGAATTACTCCACCACCAAGCCACCAAGTGCACTATGATGCAAGATGATGATCACTACACTTGATTCACTCTCTCTCAATCAAAATCTTAAGTTGAATCAAAGGGAGAGAGCTGAAGGGAGTGTGTTAGGCTCACAAGAGACTTAGGAAGATCAAAATGCGCAAGAGAGATAGCCTCAAGCCAGCCACACTCCTATTTATAAGCACCTTCAAATTTCCAACCGTTATGTGCTGAAAACGGGCACACCGGACGCGTACAAGTTCACACCGGACACATCCGGTATTCGTCCGGTGGTTGTCCGGTGTTCCTCCAGCAGACACGTGTACTAGCCATTGAAGTTCAACTGTCGCGCGCCTCCACACAGGACGCGTCCGGTGTCACACCGGACGCCTAGACACCAGTGTCCGGTGTGCGACCAGAGAGGTTCCAGAAAGCGTTTTTCTACACCGGACGTGTCCAGTGTTGCCCCACCGGATGCACCCCAGTGTCTGGTGCTACGCAGTCAGATTTCTAAGTAAAGCACAGTGTACACCGGACGCATGAACAGTGTTTGCGTCGCGTTCGGTGCCCTCAAACGCGCGTCCGGTGAAAAATTCACCGAGCAACCCGAGAGCTCACAGATCACACCGGACGTGTCCGGTATTCACACCGGACGCGTCCGGTGTAGCGTCCGGTGCAGAGCAGAAACCCACTCTCGAGTGCTTCTCACCGCCCTTGCTCTCTAGTGCTAACATCTAAGTGTTCCACGTTATTTGGCACGTATGTTAGCAGGTTTTGAACACGTTTGCAAGGCGAAGTTAGTCTCTCTAGGTTAGGTTCAAGTGTATGCAACTAATATGCAACCTAGAGCACTTGCCGACCGGGTTCACGAAATAATTCCTCTCTTAATAGTCCAGCCATCTATCCTAAACGTGATCGCACTCACTAAGTGCCTTGATCACCGAAATAAAGAGCTCCTATCTTTTTACCTTGGCCTCTAGCTCCTTGTTCCTTTGCTTTTCACCAATTCATCACTTGATCTCCACTTGAGCACCATGTCATATTCCACTAACCTCTCTTGCTACACACACTTAGGACTTAGGTTAGTAGCTAGGTTTCATCAATTAACAAAACCAAACTAGGGTCCTTCACTTGGTCTTTGCGAAGATCAAGGGGGAGCTACACCCTTACGTGGGTGCTCCAACGAGGACTAGTGGAGAGTGCCGACTCTCCGATACCTCGGGAAAAACTCGGCTTGCAATCTCTAACTCATTTACTTTCCCGCATTTACATTGTGTTCTTTACATTCCTAGAGTAGTGTACTTATTATATGACTTGGCTCTAAGTTGCTTAACTTGTTTTAGGCTTACAACATACACAAGCACTTGTGGGGTGAGATTGGGCAAATGGCGATAGGTTGAATTGATTTGCGAAAAATTTATTAGTTGCCCAATTCACACCCCTCTTGGGCATCCTCGATCCTTTCAGCGTGGCGGGATATGAAGGCCACATTCCATGCGTTCATCTCGGCCTGCCCGCACTAATTCACTCTCTCTGTCTGCCCATCTGATTGCGGATGATCTATATTTGATTGGATGAACTGGGCGAGTGAATCAGATGAAGATCAATCGGTGACTAATTTGGCCTCCTAGTTGTGGGACCGTGAGCTCCACTCCACCCTCATTGAGCAACATCTTCTCCGCCCAAGCAACGCATGAAGAAACAGGCGGACCTGTGGCGTTTCGAGCGACAGTTCCAGGTCAATGACTATAACTATCTTAAGCTCCAACCCTATGTTCAATCCTCCTTAGTTGCACATTCGCATCATAAGCTGGCTTTCAAGTTCTTTGGTCCTTATAAACTGACAGCCAAGGTAGGACCTGTTGCTTATAAGCTTGCATTACCAGCCTCCTCCGCCATTCACCGCCGTATTCGATGATTGGAGCCTGCCAAGCATACCCGCGACTCTTCTAGAACACCCTACATTTGGTGATTGAATGCTCGTTAGCCACTGATGACATGGATGCCGACATTGACATGGCCACTGCTGCTCGCATGATTCCCACCATCTGTTCGATAAAATGTCTCAAAGGGGGTAACGTTACCAATACATAGAAGAGGTGACCGCATCAAAATAAATTAGGCAACAAAACACACTCTAGAGCTAGCCAGCCTAAGAAAATACAGACAACCAAACAACCTAGGGTTGGCTCGGTGGGAGCAGGCTAAGGCTGCCCAGGCTACAATTCTAGCCAGGCCAGAAATTGGTCAGGAAACCAAACACACCCTAAGTGTCTAATCACTGTAAGTAGACTCAAGATTCGTCTCATGATTTACATGCAAACTGTGTAATTAGTTTTTTTTGTCTATATTTAATGCTCTATTCACTACTGGAATCTACTTGTTTCCCTAGGGTTATTTTGTTTCCCTAGGGTGAAACAAATATCCTAAGGAAAATTATGAGTCCCTAGGGTTTTATTTGGTACCCTAGGAAAAGTAGCGGGTTCCCTAGGGTTTCAATTTTTTCCTCGGTGAGCCAAACTCGTGGGTAGCCACATCGACGGTACTGTGTAAAATTTCCCTAGGAATTACAATCATTCACTAGGGAACTCAATATTTTTCAGCTCGCGCCACTTGCTCCCGCCATCAGTTGTCTCCGCGCGCGAGACCTACATCCATCCCACACCCGTATATCAAAAAAATAGAACAGAAAATTTCCCCAAACCTATTACAGAGAGAGCGCGAGCGCGACCGCGCCGGCCCGCCGCCATACCCTGCGCGAGCGGCGAGCGCGACCCCGCCCGCCCGTCGGCGAGCCCCTGCGCGAGCGCAACACCGCCCTCACGCGCATAGCGAGGTCCCTTCGCGTCCCGCCCGCAGCGGGCCCCCTGCTCGACGCCGATAGCCCGACCACAACTGTACTTCGCCGGCCGCCCGTCCGCCCACCGTGGGTTGCCTGGCCAACACCAGCTGCCTACCCTACGCAGGCTGCCAGGTGCCCGACACTGGCCGGCCACCTGCCTGACGCCGCCGGCCACTAGCGCGGCACAACCCCCTCCGCCCGACGCTGCCCACCTGGTTTCCCACCGGCGGCCACCTGCTACGCTCAAGCAGCCACCAAGCAGTCTACAAGGGCCAAATCGGCAAATCCCAGAGCCTCCGACCAGATTTGAAGTGGTTAGTTCCTAGTACTTGCTACATACATATGAGTCGGATCTGTTAATTGCAGACATGTCTTCCGGCAAAAGCAAGATATAAACTAATGTTTGATTCATGGCTAGCCCATGTGTATTTGCGTTATTTTTTTGTTTCCAAATTGTATTAAGTGGACACCTGTTTTAGTATTCAATAAAAATCCAGTAGGGGAAACACCTCCGGTTCCTAATAAAAAAATAGCAATTTGTTGTGGCACCCTATCTACTTATGCACTGGTAGTTACAGTTTTAGTTAAATATAGGTTCTCATATTTGGGCAAGCACGTTTCAGTGTGGACTTTCGCAATTGGTACCTACTGATTGAAATTTTACCTCAGCTAAAATTTTCGGTGTGGTTTGCCACCAGGTGAAAAGGGAAAGGGAGACACCTTATGTTGTGCAAGGAAGCTTGGATAGCTGTCCTGGATCTCTGCAAAAGGAAGGTTCTGATGCTCTAAGTGGTGTTTCTGAGCAAAGCACAGGTTAGAATTAAGTTTTGTCTTTTATTAGTTTCATCCTATTGCTATATATATCAGTTTAATTTTTCTGTGCATTTTGAGTCTGTGACTATGATATGCTTCTGTTCTGAATGTGCAATATATATCAGCCTCCCTGTTTTGTTACTAGTAGCTACTATATGTTTACACTCTTCATATAAACTCGCCTTTTAGTTTAAAAATGTTTGCTGAGCTCACTATCACGACACATATGCTGTCATGATATGAACTATGACATGCTATTGTATAATTTTCAGTTTATTGTCACAACATAAACCATGTCAATAGAAGACCGTAGTTGGATGTACCAAGGTTGGAAGGACAATGGTTGTCATTCCCAGGAGTGGGTGCGAAATACTAATGCTTTTCTAGACCGTGCTTTCAGTGCTGTTCCTAATTCTGAAAAATTTGGAGTAGTGTGTCCATGTTCAGATTGTGGCAATAGAGTTAGACGGAGGAGAGCTATCATGGGCATGCATTTGTGTAAAAGAGGATTTATGCCTGGGTATACTCTATGGACTGAGCATGGTGAGCACCCTGTTAATGAGCCTACATTGCAACATTCCTATAGTACTGCTGATGGTTTAGATGAGATGTTAGCCGATTTTGGTGATGCAATGCATACTGAGAATCTAGAAGATGAACCAACAGCAGATGCTAAGGCATTTTATGCTATGTTGTCGGCTTCAAAAGAGCCGCTACACAACTTCACTAGTGTTGCACGGCTGACCGCAGTGGCACATTTGATGGCAGTTAAGTCACAACACGGCCTCTCTATGGAGTGCATTAACAAAATACTAAATTTATTTGATGATGTACTTCCTAAGAACCATAGAATGCCGAAAACAATGTATGAGTGTCAACATCTTCTCCGTGGTCTAAAAATGCCATATGTCAAGATAGATGCTTGTGTAAATAATTGCATGATATACTACAAAGAAGATGCAAAAAAGGAAAAATGTGATTTTTGTGAGGAAAGCCGATATGTAGTTGTTGAAGCAACTAATCAAGGGCATCAACGGAAGCCAATAGCACGTAAGGTTCTGCGTTATCTCCTAGTCATACCAAGGTTGCAGCGGTTGTACATGGAGCAAAAAACGGCACAACACATGCGGTGGCACAAAGAGGGTAGACGTGCTAACCCAAATGTCATGGTGCACCCATCTGATGCTGAAGCATGGATACAATTCAATAGGCTAAATCCAGATTTTGAATTGGATGCAAGGAATGTTCGGATTGCTATGGCAACAGATGGCTTCAACCCTTTTGAGTATGGAAAAGCACAATATTCTTGCTGGCCAGTTTTTGTGATACCTTTGAACTTGCCTCCTGCTCTATGTATGAAGGAAGAAAATATATTTCTTAGTTTAGTTATTCCTGGCCCGGAGCATCCTGGTAAGAATATGAATGTCTTCATGCGTCCGCTTGTTGATGAGATCAAGTCAGCTTGGGCAGGAGTACTCACCTACGATAGCTTCTCCAAGAGAAATTTTCGTATGAGGGTATCATATCATACGTCCATTCATGACTATCCTGGACTTGGTATGTTCTCTGGATGGTCTACACATGGCGGCTTGGCATGTGTTGATTGCATGGCAGATGTGGATAGCACTTGGCTGCCAAATGGGCGAAAGTTTAGTTGGTTTGATTGCCATAGAAGATTTCTACCGCCTGACCATAGTTTCAGGGACCAGAAGAATACATTTAGAAAGGGGGTACAGGTCCATGACACGCTTCCACCTCGATTAACAGGGCAAGAGGTGTTAGCCTACATGAATGAGGTCAAAGATAAATCTTTTGAAGGTTATGGTACTACCCACAATTGGACTCACATTCCATTTCTGTGGGAGCTGCCATACTTCCCTCAACTTTTGCGTCCACATAATATTGATGTCATGCATACTGAGAAGAATGTAGCTGAAGCCATATTTTATACTTGCCTTGGCATTGGTGAGAAGAGTAAGGATAATCCTAAGGCTCGACTTGACCAAGCCTTAATGTGCAATAGAAGACATCTCAACCTTGTCGAGAAGCCAAATGATAGGTGGGGTACACCTAGAGCACCTTTTTCCCTGACAAGAAACCAGAAAAGGGATGTTATGCAGTGGTTTATGGACATTAAATTCCCGGATGGTTATGTAGCAAACCTAAGGCGAGGGGTCAATATGGATACACTAAAGATAAATGGACTTAAGAGTCATGACTTCCATATATTCATTGAGCGTTTGCTACCTGTGATGATGCGAGGTTTTGTCAAAAATGAGATATGGGAGGCGTTAGCTGAGCTAAGTTACTTTTTTAGAGTGCTTTGTGCAAAGGAGGTTGATCGTGCGCAGATTCTTCAACTAGAGGAAAACATACCTATTATACTTTGCAAATTAGAGAAAATCTTTCCACCTGGGTTCTTCAATGTAATGGAACATTTGATGGTGCATCTCCCATATCAAGTTAGGGTAGGAGGCCCTGTAACATACACATGGATGTATGGAATTGAAAGGTGCACTTCCACCCTTTTTTTCTTTATTATCACTATGATTGTCCTAGTCAGTAGCCTAATAGTGACCTGATTCATGTAGGTTGTTAAAAAAAGTTAAGGGAAAAGTCCATAACAAGGCTCGTGTTGAAGCCTCGATAGTTGAAGGATGCCTAGTTGATGAAATCTCTAACTTCACATCATTATACTTGCCTGAACTCATATCTAGTTCCCGCAATCGTCCTCAGCGTTATGCTCTATCTGGTGCTCCATCTCAGTCTACTCTTAGCTTGTTTCAAGTACGTGGTTGGAAGGGTGGTAGAGGAGTAACAAGGTTTCTAAGTATTGAAGAATACAAGACTGCAATGATATATATCTTCACAAACTTGACTGAAATGGATGAATATGTGCAGTAAGTACACTTAGTAGGATAATTGTACATAGTAACATTTATCATACACATATTTCATGATTCTATGTTATAATATGTAGAAAATTTGATCAAGAACAATGGAGACGTGCAAGACCACCAAATCAAAAGCAACTAGACAATCTAAGGATGAATGGAGCTGGAAATGGGAAACCAAATTTGCTGGATTGGTTTAGAAAGCGGGTACTAGTGAGCTACACAATTTATACACATTCTTATAAAATTTGAATTGCACTTTAATTTTAATTATAACATTGCAGTGTGACATTGATGCAAGTGTACCTTGTGAACTGCGTCGTTTATCACATGGATGTGGCATCAAAGTCAAGTCATATGACATTTATGAAGTTAATGGGTACAGATTTAGATCTGAAAAGTATGAAAAATCTAGAGGAAATTTAACTACCACCAACACAGGGGTTGTTGCTGTTGGTGTTGATGATGACATCAACAACGAGCTTGAGTATTATGGTATCATCAAGGACATAATTGAGCTGAAGTTTGATGGTGATAGTGAATTCAGTCTTGTTTTATTTGAGTGTCACTGGTTCCACCCGACTAATGGAGTGAGACACTTGGGAAGGTTTGGATTAGTTGAAGTTTCCCATGAATCATGTAATCCAGCAAATGAGCCTTTCGTTCTGTCCAGCCAAGTAAAGCAGGTTTATTATCTTCCTTATCCATGTAAGTCTGAGCTGAGTCTTGATGGCTGGTGGGTTGCGTACAAGGTTAGCCCCCATGGAAGCTTGTCTACTCCATCAATGGATGAGTACAATGATGAAGGGCAACCATCTATTGATACCTTCCAAGAAGATGGTGTCGTTGGTGAATTTGTCATAGATATTGGAGCAGGTTTAGACAATATCACCATTAATGATGGCTTTGATGTGATTGATGATCCAAATGACATCTCTATGCTGATCAAGCTGCGAAATGGATTGAGTGTAGATGATGAGGTGCCAATTGAAGAACCAGGGCTATTTAACACGGAATATTTTCATGATATCACAGAAGAAGAATACCTAGATCCTGATGACTTTTAAGAGGATAAGTAATAATTAGGTAGTTCTAACTTTTGACCAATACAAGAATTTCATTATAATTTTACTTTTTAGAACTGTATTGCTATATTAATTCTTAATTCAGAGTTCTGAATATGTTGCTTTGCATTCAATTACTGATGAACCTACTATATCTTATTTTCAGGGATGACAATCTCACACAGGACACGTACTCGGTCTTCTAACAACTCGATTCATAGTGAGGAGAGGGCTTCCAGTCACAATGACTTTGATGATCCAAGTGAGGTAAATGTGGCTGTAGAAGAAATTCGCTTGAGAGGAAGTGCAGATCTGCCCCCCATTATCAACAATGAGCAAGATCGTCCACTGATTGAGCCAGAAGGAAAATCGTGGGTTCATAAATTTTACGTTGTCATTCCAGTGAAAAATCTCTTCTCATATGACATTTGTTTATTGATTTTTTTGTTTATATTCCAAGGCATTGGACTAATGTAAAGGGAAGGACTCCTGCAAGTGTTTTGACCGTTCTACTAAAGAGAAATCATCCTGGTTTGATTGATTATGGAGGCAAGGTTGTGGTGGCATCGACATGGAAACATTACCAGGCTGCAAAGGACACAGCTGGGAAATCCGCAGCTGATGTGGTATCTGAAGGGTTTTGGGTAATTCTTTGTTTCCATATATATCATTTTTCTGTAGTTCAGTACAGATTTGCCTATATAGCATCATGTATTAGTAGTTCAGCTGATTGGTCCATCTTTTGTTGGTTCTGTAGCTCAGTACATGTCCATATATATCATTTTTCATATGCTTTACTGCTAGTGTGTACTTATATTTAATAATTTCTATAGCAAAGATTTAGATTCAATCCAGCTAAAGAAAATGAGTCTAGAAAACATGTTGGTTCTTCTTGCTCGCAACTCCTATATAGCATCATGTATTATGCAAGAATTACTGTTACAATAGATCATTATCGGAAAGTAGAAAAAAGAAAAATTTATGACAAGATTGCTGAAAAGTTCTATTTGACACGGAAGGAGTACATTGCGCAACGCCCTGAATGGTTGCTGGAAAGTTGTTGGGAGGCTTTAGCCACGGAATGGAGTAGCCCTGAATTCAAGCAAAGATCTGAGACAAATCGTGCAAATCGCTATAGCCAGAAATTTAAACCTCACAAAGGAGGATCAAACTCTATTGCAACAATACGCCAAAAGTTGGTTAGTGTTCACTTAATGAAATTATGTTACATTCAGTTTTGTAGCAGTACACAAATAATTTGAGATTATTTTAATTGTAGTCTAAGAAATTAGGAAGAGAAGTGTCTGATATTGAGGCATGGGTCCATTCCCATAGGGGTTCCAATCCTGAAGATATTAGTTCATTGAACACCGAAGAAGCCTCTTCATGCTTGGTAATTGCTAGTTATTACATCCAATTGTTCTTTGCTCCCACTTATTTTGCAAATATTGACGAATCAATTTATATAATTGATAGGAGAAATACAAAACTAAGGCTGTTGAGTTGAATGGACCTGATTTTGACTGGCTGCACTCTCCAGTTGACGCTAGAGCTCTTTACCAATGCTCATGTGGTCGTCCACATGGTAAATGGGCTATGTTCAATGGGGTCATCAATGACAATGAAGTCCTACATGAGTTGAGGAGCAGCCATGCTAATGCAGCAGCAGCTAGGCGTCAACGTCAAGAGGAAGGGGAGCGCTTAAGGAAGGAAGCTCATCATGATACTCATGCGGCAAAGGAATATGCCCAAAGTATATTCGAGTGGGGTGCAACGGTACATGCTTACAATGAAAACATTCAGAAATTTATGGAGGTGAGCTGTGGCATACATCCCTTAGTATTCATCTTAGTGCCAGTTGAACAACTTTCTAATTAGGTGAATCATATAAAAACTGAACTGCAGCAAGTTGCTTCCTACACCGGAATGCCTGCCACTGCAGTTCCATCTCCCCCAGCTCCTCCTCCACCGCCTCCAGCATATGTGGCTTTATCAAGTTCAAATCCCTCTCTTGACAATGTAAGTATGATGATTATTATGCCTTTTTTTGACCTTTTATGGTTGGTACTCATATGCAGTAGAGATTAGTGTCATCTACAAGCAGTGTGTCATATGCTGCTCCCTTAAATTGGCATATTCTCTGAGTTTTATAGTTAGTCCATGCTTAAACACTGTGACTCCACCTATTTTACCACAGTTGGAGTGTTTGTTCCCTTTGATATTTCTGTGAAGCTACACCAGTGAGTGTATGGTAGCTGCTATCTTTTTCAAAAAATTTCATTTTTTTCTCAAAATATGCAGGAGAGTTGCCTGCCAACAATTATTGCTGGGTGACCTGTGTGCAAATTATAAATGAAAAGCAAAATGATTATAGTCAGCAAAAGGGTGATCTCATAATGCACTAGTATTTTTTCTGTGCCTTTATGCAATAATGAATGCCATAAAACATACAAAACCAAATAACATCACAAAACAGTAGCACAAAAACTACCAGTACAAAACTTGCATGTGGCAAATGGGCATAGAGATAAGTAGTGAATGGAATCACAACCGTTATGCCTATCTAATTGCATTTTCATTTGTTTTATTGCATAACAGGTTGGTACGCTTGGATCATCTGTCGGAATGGAAACTCCGGAAAAAACATTGAGTAGGATCGCTTACGGAGGCTATCGTTGTCATGTGAATGCCACAAGTGGTACACTCTCTCCTGAAGATGACGATGAATTTCCACTGCTTTGACCTATTGTACTATAAGGATCACAGGCGTAGAACCTACCAAGATGTTGGTGTGACCACTTCTGATTATGTTGGCTATTTTGGGCTTTGGCTGCGTTGTGCAGCAGAGCTGCTCACTGTCTATAGGTGCTTTATGTACTAGTTATCTACCAGGATGCAATATGCACCTGTGTTGTAGTTCAGTATGGTCATTTTGATGGCACAAGTGTTTGTGTTAGTACCTCTAGTGAGATATTGCAAATTAAAACAATATGGATTAATGAATGTTAAATTAAATACAGATGGGAACAATGCATGTGTACTGTGCTATTCACGAGGAGATCGTGCGCAGTGCAGCGAGTTTGTTGCCCGTGCATGTGCATGAGCTGATGGTGCTGAGTCGTGCGGAGAACGAGGTGGCAGGCGAGGAGTTGGTGCTCCTGAGGTGTGTGTGCCAGGTCTATAAAATGCCCATGTGCTGCTCTGTTGAAAAGTGAGCCGAGAGAGTATGAGAGAGAGTTCCGGTGTGTGTTGCCGCATGCAACATTTTTCGTGCCAGGCTAGCCTAATGAGCCCGGAAGCCTTAGTAAGCCGGGTTGACTTAAGGCCCACTTATCAGGAGACGACAGAGACAAAGGAGAAGACAGAAGAGTAGGCCTGGCAGCAGGCACCGAGAGGAGCGGGTAAGACTAGGTAGCTGGGGGCGGAGCGTGAGGCTAGCCAGGTGGCAGCGCTAGGGAGGTGGACTGACCATGGCTCCCGCACGACCGAAGCTCGCAGTGGGGAGGGATGGGGCGGGGAAGGTGGTCCAGCAGCAACGAGGTTGAGCAATAGTCAAGGGCTGGTGCAGTGGCAACAGGGCTAGGGCGGCACATCGAGCATGATGAGTAATAATTTTCTCCAACTTCAGAAATGGTTGATCTGGAGTTGGTAGAGCTAAAAAGTGTTTGGATAGAGAAAGTTAAAGAGGAGCTATTTTTGTATAGTTTGGAGTTGCCAAAACTCTACCAAACATACCCATAATTTCCGTGCAAACTATACAAAAGTCCTAGTATTTCATGCCTAGCTGCAAAATGTCCAATTTACTTACTTAACTAACTAAAAAAGTCACACGTTTTAGCTTCTTTAATTATCAAAATTGGTTGTGTTTTGTTCTTTGTGTGCCTTTCAAGGAGATTTAGCCTAATTTGGTCCCACTGTCAGCTACCAAAAAGGTAGACTATGTTGATAATTTAGGAGGTCAAATAGACTAAATCGAAAAAGTTACAGAAATATTTTAAAAATCCAGATATTTTGTTTCGAAAAAATATGGAATTTAAAATCCCTAACTTTAGTTTAATCCTAAAAAGCCCATAGGAGATTGATTGTATCTGAGGAAAAAAAAATAAAACCACTTCCAATTTTTCAATAAAATCATGCTCTATATTATGATGCATAGAGACCCAAACTGATTTTAAGTACCGAATTAACACACTTTCAGAGTTTGAGGATTGAACATCCGTATAAATTTGAGGACCGGCCATGTTCTTCACTTAAAAAAAAAGTTCAGAATTTTATATTCCCTATCTCCTGCGGCACGTGACGTGGAAAAAGAAAGAAAGAAAGGATAAAGCAAAAAAACACCCAACAGGCCTCAGGAGGCGTGGTCCAGCAGCCCCTGCGCCCATCGCCCCGCCCGCCCGAGCCACCATCGCGCCCGCCGCCACCGCCACCGCCACCCACCGGCCACCAGCTTCTTCCCTCAGTGCTTTACACCCCGTAGGACACGGCACACGTGGCTCCGCCCAGCTCACGACAGTGCTCTGCTCACCGACCCTGAGGCGGACGCAGCAGGCCGCCCGGCCATGCCCCTCCTCGCTGGGCTACTAGCCCCATCGCCCGTGCACCGTCGGCATGTCCCGCTGCGTGAGCGCCGTCCGTGACCGGTGCTTCGAGCTGGAGCGCATCATCGCCGGCCGCGCACGCTCGGGAAGCCTCGGCCTCGACGACGCACTGAATCTGTTCGATGAATTGCTTCTCCACGCAAGGCCCGCCTCTGTTATTGCCTTCAACCACATCCTCGCCGCTGTCTCTCGTGCCTCAGACCGGCGCTCCTCCACCTCAGAGTCAGAGCTCGTCGTCTCCCTCTTCAACCGGATGATCCGTGAATGCTCCATCAAGGTGGCTCCCGACCGTTGCACCTACAGTATTGTCATCGGCTGCTTCTGCCGCATCGGCTGCCTCGAGCATGGCCTCACGGCCTTTGGCCTCATCCTTAAGGCAGGCTGGAGGGTGGATCTCATAGTCATCAATCAACTGCTCAAAGGTCTCTGTGACGCAAAGAAGGTTAATGAGGCCATGGACATTTTGCTCCAACGAATGCCTGAGCTTGGCTGCACACCGGATGTGGTTTCATACACCACACTTCTCAAGGGTTTCTGCAATGAAAAGAGAGCTGAGGAGGCACTTGAGCTGCTGGGTATGATGGCTAACGATCAAGTTGGAAGCTGCCTGCCAAATGTGGTGTTCTACAACACTGTCATCAACGGTTTCTTTACTGAGGGTCAAGTGGACAAAGCTTACAACCTGTTTCTTGAAATGATGAATCGGGTGATTCAACCAAATGTTGTGACATACACCACAGTAATTGACGGCCTGTGGAAAGCTCAAGAGGTTGACAGGGCCAAGAGTCTCTTTCAGCAGATGATTGATAATGGTGTTAAGCCAAACAATGACACATATAACTGTGTGATCCATGGATACCTCTCCTTAGGACAATGGAAAGAGGTGGTCAAATGCTGAAAGAAATGTCCGCACTTGGTCTTGAGCCAGATTGTTTTACTTATGGTTTGCTGCTGGACCATCTATGCAAGAATGGGAAAAGCAAAGAAGCTAGAATATTTTTTGATTCTATGATTAAGAAGGGCATAAAACCTCATGTGTCTATCTATGGCATTTTGCTTCATGGATATGCTGCCATAGGTGCTCTTTCTGAAATGCATAGTTTCCTAGATTTGATGGTAGGAAATGGTATCTCACCTAATCATCACATCTTCAACATATTCTTCATTGCATATGCTAAATGTGGTATGATAGATGAGGCAATGGATGTATTTAACAAAATGAGGCAGCACGGGTTGAGTCCTGATGTACTAGTAAACTATGGATCACTAATAGATGCACTATGCAAGATAGGCAGGGTGGACGATGCTGTCCTCCAATTCAATCAGATGATCAATGAAGGATTGACGCCTGACATCTTTGTTTTTTCCTCCCTAGTTTATGGACTGTGCACCGTTGACAAATGGGAGAAGGCTGAGGAACTATTTTTTGAAGTGTTGGATCAAGGAATCCGTCCTGACACAGTGTTCTTCTGCACATTAATATGTAACTTATGCAAAGAAGGGCGGGTCATGGAACCCCAGAGGCTCATTGACTTGATGGTACGTGTGGGTGTAAGGCCTAATGTTATCTCATATAATGCATTAGTTGATGGACACTGCTTAACTGGTA
Source organism: Eremochloa ophiuroides (assembly GCA_038502445.1). Lineage (NCBI taxonomy): Eukaryota > Viridiplantae > Streptophyta > Magnoliopsida > Poales > Poaceae > Eremochloa > Eremochloa ophiuroides. The sequence goes on along the minus strand of JAHLJS010000005.1, from coordinate 19,490,802 downwards.
GAATTGATGAAGCGGCGAAGCTACTTGATGTTATGGTCTCAATTGGTCTGTCACCTGATGAAGTCACTTATAATACTTTGCTTCATGGCTACTGCAAAGCTAGAAGGATAGATGATGCATATAGACTTTTCCGAGACATGTTAAGGAAGGGACTTACACCTGGAGTTGTGACTTATAGTACTATATTGCATGGTTTGTTTCAGACTGGGAGATATTCTGAAGCAAAGGAACTGTATATCAATATGATCAAAAGTGGAAAAGAGTGGGGCATTAACACGCACAACATAATTCTAAATGGTCTTTGCAAAAATAATTGTGTTGACGAAGCTGTCAAAATGTTTCAGAGCCTGTGTTCTAAGGATCTTCAGGTTGATATTTTTACTATCAACATTATGACTGGTGGTTTGCTCAAAGGTGGCAGAAAGGAAGATGCCATGGATTTGTTTGCTAGTGTCTCTGCTTATGGTTTGGTTCCGAATGTTGTGACCTACAGCTTAATAGCTGAAAATCTCGTAGAAGAAGGGTCGCTAGAGGAGTTTGATGGTCTGTTTTCAGCAATGGAAAAGAGTGGTACTGCTCCAAACTCACGTATGTTAAATGCTTTAGTTAGGAGGCTGTTGCATAGAGGCGACATAAGGAGGGCTTGGGCTTACCTCTCCAAACTTGATGAGATGAATTTCTCACTTGAGGCTTCCACTACTTCAATGCTTATATCAATTTTCTCAAGGGGTGAATATCAGCACCATGCAAAGTCTCTGCCTGAAAAGTATCAATTCCTCAATGAAGCAAAGAGTTGAGTGTTGACAAAAAAAAGGTGAATTCAGTTTTCAGCTGTGTTGATCATCTTTATGTTAGATGTCAATTTCTTGGAGTGACTATTATCTCCTGTGCTCTAATTTTTTGGCCATCCTGTGTGGTATGCTTTGAATGAGGAAATTCTGTAGCGAAATGTTCTCTTTTTGTTAAAAGGTTAACTAATCTTATGTGCAGTCCTAGTTAGCTGGGCAGCAGGAATCAGTTTGCAAAGTACTGAGTAAAACTGAAGCCTGTGCATTTTATTTTCTACATTTAATTTGTGAAGAAACTCTGCACTCCCAGTGAGAAATCTTTCCTGTGGCCCTCTCCATCATTGAGGCAATTCCTATAATTTCAGCTTGTGTATTTCCACCACAGTTAGCTCTGTATGATATTTACACACTTTTCCCAAAAATGTTGAACAACGGCATCACATCTGGAGTTGTGAATTACAATACTATACTACATGGTCTGTATCTAAATGGGAGATTTTCTGAAGCAAAGGAATTCTACCTCAATATGATCAAAAGTGGAAAAGAGTGGAATATTTACAAGCACAACATACTTCTAAATGGTCTTTGCAAAAATAATTTTGTTGACGAAGCTGTCAAAATGTTTCAGAGCCTGTGTTCCAAGGATCTTCAACTTGACATTATAACTTTCAACATCATGATTGCTGCTTTGTTCAAAGGTGGCAAAAAGGAAGATGCCATGTATGTGTTCGCTGCTATCCCTACTAATGTTTTATGACCTACTTCTTACTTGCTGAAAATCTCATAGAAGAAGGATCACTAGAAGAATTTGACAGTCTGTTTTCAGCGATGCAAAAGAGTGGCTGTGTTGCAAACTCACGTATGCTGAATTCTCTAGTTAGAAGGTTGTTGTGTAGAGGTGACATAAGCAGGGCTGGGGCTTACCTCTACAAACTTAGTAAGAAGAACTTCTCATTGAGGCTTCCACTGCTTCCATGCTTATATCACTTTTCTCGAGGGAGGTATACTAGCACCAAGCAAAGCCCTTGCCTGAAAAGTATCGTTACCTCAATGGAGCGAACAAATGAGTGTTGACAAAGGAATGAATTCACTATTCAACTGCACTGATCATCTTTGTGTGACATTGTTTTTTCTTTGAGTGTCTATTCTGTCTTGTTCTCTAATTTTTCTGCCATGCTCTGTGCCTCTGTGGTATTCTTTGAATGATGAAATTCTCAAGAGAAATGGTCAGCATTCTTGTTAGACTGCACTTCAACATCAAGTTTATCAACAGGTAAAATAATCTTGTGGACAATCCAGTTAGATTTACAGCAGGAATCAGTTTACAAACTTATGAGTACGCTGCACTCTACTTTAATTGCATAATTTTTTAATAAACCCTGCACTCCAAGCCATAAAATCAGTCATGTGTAGAGTATCTCTTGATCGTTGATGTGATTCCTATAATGTAAGCTTGTGTATCTTCTTCCCCCGCTGTTAGCGGTGGAAAATGCTGCTTATGTTTCCTCACACAAGCAATTTTGACAGACAGTTCTATATTGCTTTATTGTTTTGGTTGGTTACCTATAGGAGGCTCCCCAAGTATTTCCACTGACAGTATCTGCCCTACTTTATTCTTGATAATGGATGCCAACTGTGTTTAAGGCGGATCTCTGCAGTTCTTTGGAAATGAGGTTAGAATTTTTTTTTTTTCACTCCTCTCTGCAATCTGATCACCTTTGTTGTTTCATTTTCCTAAGGAAGCCTACAAATAAGCATTATGTTAAATGACTTGTATCGTCAACTGTACACATACATCTTCATGTCATCATGTGACATGTAATATCTGTCCCTCTATCCCAAATTGTAAGTAGTTTCAAGAATCTTGGAGAGTCAAACATCTCAAGTTTGACTAAAATTATAAAGAGAAATACGAAGATTTATGATACCAAATAAATATAATATGAAAATATGTTTGATGAAGAATCTAATGATACTTAGTTGGTATTGTAAATGTTATTATCTTATTATATAAACTTGGTCAAAGTTCAGATAATTTGACTCTCCAAGATTCTTAGAATGACTTAAAATTTGGGATGGAGTAGTTAAGAAGCCTCTTTCAGATGCTTGCTGATCCACATCATCCAGTATGTTAACAAAACTCTCTTGGTTTACTGATTTACAATTGTGTATGTATGCGATACATACATGTTGGATTTGCACACTTGTAAAACACATGGACCCTACCATTGAGGATGCAGGGGTACTCTACATATTTCTAGCACACACCCATTGCTACTCCTTTTATTCTTCTGTGTAGCTTTTTTTTTTCAGTTCATCTATGGTAACAGGATGTCCTGTCGAAATTCGATGCTTTTTGGAAAGTAGCTTGACGCTGTCTGGGGTCTCTGTTGACATAGCATTTTTACTGTATTCTAGTGGTCTTGCTTCCATCAGACTGCATCTGTAAAAAAGCTGCATGTTAAACAGTTTGAACTACTAAGATGCAGGTCAGTAGTCAAACCAATACATGGCATGGTAGCATGGCTAATCAACAGCATATTTCCAATCTTAAAAGAAATTTCTGCAGGTTTGTTCCTCCCATGCCACTGTTTCCTGAAGTTGGGACTTGGGGCCAATCCAACTCGGAGCCCACGGCGTTGAGGTAGCACAGCACAGCAGCGGGCAGGTGGGTATGGCTGACCTGACCAGAGGTGGATGGGTGCGTCAGCTCTGAGTCCGGCGCGGGGCTGCGACGGCATCGAGGAATGATGGCGTCCAGGCATCCAATATCTGAGGTTGAGAGGCTCCCCGTCGCTGCATCCGGTTGCTCAGTTGCTGCCTTGCTCCGTTGTTGTCTCGCATGCTTCACATTGTCGCCGGCGACAGGGAGGTCCCGGGTCACAACTCACAGGTCGACCCTTAACCAGTAATGGCTGCTGGGGCTGCTAGCCACTGCTCCTGTGACCCGTGTACACGAGTGAAGTGCACTTGCTCCAAAAATATTTGCTGGCTCACAAATTATAATCTTGATTGGCCTGTAATGAACGACCTTCGGGTTGCCAAAATCCCTTGTATTTCCAGTTAGAGCCTTTCTTTTTTCGTCTCTCTGCCTTAAGAAATTCAGTTGTTGGAAGTGGATTACACTGTGGCACAAGATTGTTCAATTTGTTATTTTTTTTAAAAAAAAATCAGTGTTTATTCCATTTTCTTGTTTTTTTGTCCAAACGTATTACTAGTTCATTATTCAGAACGGATTACAGTTTACAGAGCACGGATTTACTAGTTCATTCAGGATGGATAACAGTTTACAGAGCACGCACACAGCACCAACAACAGACAAGAATGCACGCCATGCAGATGCAGCTTATTACTAACTCCCATCCCGAACCCGGACTGGAGCTCATCACCGTTCAGCCTCAGGTCCAAACGAACACCGCGATGGCGAGCACGGAGGCGGCCACGCCGACGAGGTAGCTCGCGCCATCAGCCGGGCCCGTCCCTGGCGCGCTGCTACCGCCGTACTGGGCGCTCGCGGCGACGCAGGCCGCGAGCAGCAGCAGGACGGCGGCGACGCAACCGGAAGAAGACAGCTGGCCCCATCTTGCTGGGCTCAAGAGTCAAGACTCTGGCAAACAGGATGCTGGCTTATTGTCAAGGACCCTTCTGTTATCACTGATGAGCTGACTGAAAGTGCAGGTGACCAGAGATCGGTGACAGAGTTACCGGCCCAGGTGAAGGAGCGAGGGCCCAAGCGGACAAGGAAGCCCAGCTCGAGGACGTCAGGGCCCAACTGGGTGGTGTGAGAAGCATTGCTTGGAGCAGGGTAAAAGCAGGAGGAGGGAGAACACGGAGGGCAGGCGGGAGAAGAGATTAGGCTTGGCCGGCTGCGTCCGGATTGACGGCGGCGTTGCTGCGGCTCGCTCGCTTGTATCCCTCGAATCCAGTGTTAAACTCCCGTTCCTCGCACTTAATACTCGAGAGTGGTGATAATCGAACCCGAATGATCATGCCGTAGAAGAGTTTGTGCGCGTGTTATTGATCTGTTGCGAATCAAGTCATCGAGAGTCGTCACAGTTGGTATCGGAGCAGTCGTTCCTAGGCGGAGTTTCGCGATTCCGGCGGGCGCCGAGCCGCCGGCGATCTCTCTGGATCTGGCTTCCCAACCAGATTACCTCCTCCGACCACAGTACCAGACGCGCGAGCAGAAGCGGCTGATGTCGATGGAGAATCAAGTGGGCGACATTGCGGCGTTCCTCAAGGGGATGCAGTCGCGGCTCGATCTACAGCATGAGACCCTCAAGCAGTCTCTCGAAGCGAATACCTCCACCCTGCAGGAGCTTTCAAATTGGAAGCCTCAAGTCCAAGCCAAAGTACAAGAGCTGCAATCCAGTCTCAAGGACCTGCAATCCAAGGTGGAGAAGATGTCCCTGAGGCAAGATGAAGCTGCTGCCCACAAGGTGTTCGATGTAGAGCATCTGGACTTCTCCAACTCGAGCAACAAACCCCCAGGGGGTAACCATTGGCCGTTAGGCCGCGGCGATGCACAAGATCACCGGGGTAACGGTAATGGGGTGGTCACCACCCTCATTCCGACCCCGGTCACAGGTGCGAAACTCAGCAATACCTCTGTCGTTGATCCTTTTGAGGAGAAGTTTCAGTTACATCATACTGTGCCTCCGGTTGAATTCCCTGATTTTGATGGTAGTTCGCCTAAGCTATGGATTAGAAACTGTGAAAATTATTTTGATCTATATGCTGTACGTGAACATCGCAAGTCTAAGATCGCGTCTATGCATCTGATCAGTAATGCTGCTTTCTGGGCGCAGTCTTTAGAGTTTCCCGTTAGAGAGTTGCCTTGGATTGAATTGTGCAAAATTATTTCTGATAGATTTGAGAGGGACCAACATAGTCAATTGTTGAGGCAATTTTTCCATATCAAACAGAGTAATAGAGTGTCTGAATATATAGAAAAATTTGATGCATTAGTACACCAGATATTAGCTCATGATCCAAAGTTTAGCCATGTCACTATCACTAATAGGTTCATAGATGGGCTGAGGGATGATATTAGAGCTGTAGTCCTTGTTCAGAGGCCTAGGAACCTCGATACTGCTAGTTCCATTGCATTGTTGCAGGAAGAGACGACCCGGGATGCTTCAAGGAAAGATTTCAAGAGAAGTGACTTCAACTCGAATTACAGATACACAAACAGGACTGGGCAATACTCTCTCAGTAACACTCACTCACCAGCCAAGGAAGTAGAAGGCAAGAAAGGAGCCGAGAATGCAAAATCCCCTCAGTATGATGACAAGGTCTCTAATCTGATGAAGTATCGCAAGTCCAAGGGTTTGTGCTACAAGTGTGGAATGAAATGGAATCCTGGACATAAGTGTTCCACTAGTGTCTCTTTGCATGTAGTGGAAGAGCTCTGGCAGATATTGCAAGGCGAGGGCAGTAATGGTGATAGTTCTTCAGATACTGAGAATGATTCAAGTGAAGAAGTATGTGCCATATCCATCAATGCGGTACAGGGTACAGATTCTGGAAAGACAGTTAGACTAATAGCTGATGTATATGGTCATGAGACTATTGTCTTGGTGGACTCTGGTAGTACCCAAACTTTTATCAGTGAGGCACTGGCTTCCAAATGGAGGCACTGGACACCACTGAAAAATACTATGCAGGTCAGAGCTGCTAATGGTGGAGTTCTTTCTTGCACCCATGAACTAGTTGATTGTCCAGTCTGGATTTCTGGTTATGGCTTTAAAATCTCATTTAAAGTCCTACCCTTGAGCTGTTATGATATAATTCTTGGCATGGATTGGCTAGAAACCTATAGTCCTATGGAAGTGGATTGGAAGCAGAAGTGGCTGTCATTCCATTATTTGGGGGAAAAGATTGTGTTGCAAGGTATCAACACCCAAGTCAAGAGTTATGATATGATCAGTAAACCAGAACTGGCTGCGCTAGTTCATCAAGACAAGTTGTGGTGTATGTTAGAACTTGTTGCTCTGGAAGATAACAAGGTTGAGAAGGAGAGATCCCCTGAGATTCAGCAGCTTATTGATGAGTTTGCAGATCTATTCCTACCATCTAAGGGCTTGCCTCCTAAGAGAGCCACAGATCATACAATACCTTTACTCCCTGGCTCACAGCCTTTTAGACTAAGGCCCTATAGGTATAATTCAGCTCAGAAGGATGAGATTGAAAGTCAAGTTAAGCAGCTGCTAGATAATGGCTAGATACAAGAGAGTAATAGTCCATATGCTTCTCCAGCTCTGCTGGTTAAGAAAAAGACAGGGGACTGGAGATTGTGTGTGGACTACAGGAGGTTGAATGCCATGACAGTAAAGAACAAATTCCCTCTGCCTGTAATTGATGAACTGTTGGATGAGTTGGTGGGAGCTCAGTGGTTTACCACACTGGACTTGTCCTCTGGGTTCCATCAAATTTTAATGGCTGAAAAAGATATAGACAAGACAGCTTTTCAAACTCACCATGGGCACTATGAGTACAAGGTTATGCCATATGGGGTGACAGGAGGCCCAGCCACTTTTCAGCATGAAATGAATTCAGTTTTGGCACCTGTGCTCAGGAAATTTGTGGTGGTTTTTATTGATGATGTGCTTATTTACAGTAAAACATTGCAGGAGCACATTCAACACCTGAGACAAGTGTTTACAATCTTGCAACAGAATCATTTTCAGGTAAAACTTTCTAAATGCTCTTTTGCCCAGACAGAGCTGGTATACTTAGGGCATGTAATTACTAGTAAGGGAGTGGCCACTGATCCAAGCAAGATTTCAATTGTGAGAGATTGGCCTACTCAAACTTCAGCTAAAGATGTGAGGAGTTTTCTGGGCCTTGCAGGTTATTACAGGAAGTATGTTCAGGGCTTTGGAGCTATCAGCAAGCCTTTAACACAGTTACTTAAGAAAGGGGAGCAGTTTGTTTGGACTAGTCAACATGAGTCATCTTTCCATGCTCTTAAAACTGCCCTCATCACTGTACCTGTTTTAGCACTACCAGATTTACACAAACCTTTTGTGGTAGAGACTGACGCTTCTGACAAAGGGATAGGAGCAGTTCTGCAACAGGAAGGTCATCCAATTGCTTATGTTAGCAAGGCTTTGGGACCCAGAAATCAGGCATTGTCCACTTATGAGAAGGAATGTCTAGCTATTTTATTAGTAGTTGATCACTGGAGACAATATTTGCAGCATGCTGAGTTCATTTTGAAGACTGATTAGAAGAGTCTGACATTCTTAGACGATCAGAGATTGACAACACCGTGGCAACATAAGGCTTTAGTCAAGCTTCTAGGACTGAAGTTTAAAATTCTCTATAAACAGGGAATAGAGAATAGAGCTGCAGATACCCTTTCCAGAGTTCCTCCCGGGCCACATCAAGAAGTTTTGGCTATATCCTTACAGATACCAGTCTGGCTTAAGGAAGTAGTTGACAGCTACACTTCTAACACTCAAACAGCAAAACTTCTTGCCTCTCTTGCAGTGCAAACTCCACAGGGACAGTTTTCTCTAGAGGAAGGCGTTATCAAATATAGGGGCAGAATTTGGCTTGGGCACAATGACTCTATTCAGCTTCAAGTACTTCAGTCCTTGCACTCAAGTCCAGTTGGAGGGCACTCAGGGTTCCCAGTAACTTATAAGAGGATTAAGGAGCTTTTTGCTTGGCCAGGGATGAAGAAAATGGTAAAGGAGTTTGTTGCTCAGTGTACTGTTTGTCAACAGGTGAAAGGTCCTAGTATGGCTAGAGGGGGGGTGAATAGCCTAAATAAAAATTCTACAAACCACTAAACAAGAGATTAGAACCACAAGAGGCTATTAATGCAATGCTAAGGCAACCACTAACCTAGGCAAGCCACCTACACAATTCTAGTTAAACCTTAGTTCCAAACCACACAAGAAGCTAGCAAGAGCTAAACAACTACACAACTACTCAAGACAAAAGAACAAGCTACTTTGCACAAGAATAAGAAAGAGATGATCGTCGAATAAACCTTTGCCTTGTGAAGAAGCCAATCACCGGGACAATCAATAAGTCACTCACTCGAAAGTGAGGAAATCAATAGAGACACCAAGATTTATCCCCGAGGTTCACGTGCTTGCCGGCACGCTACGTCCTCGTTGTGTCGACTTCAACCGGTGGTTCGGTGGCTAATCGGTATCACACACCGAGCCTACACTAGGCGCCACAAGAACCTACCACAGAGGAAGTAACTCAAAGACACGAGCAATTCACTAGAGATACCTTTGAGCACTCCGCTCGGGGAAGGCACAAGAACCCCTCACAATCACCGGGTGTGAGCAAGCACAATCACCAAGCTCCTTCACACCTTCTTCTCCTCCAAGCCGTCTAGGGACACGGCAATGTCCCAAGAGAATGAGAACTAATCCAAGGCTTGCTCTCAGTGCTCTAGAATGCAAAACACAAGCAATGATGCACTTGAGGTTCACTCAATCTCACAAGAATGATCAATATGATGAATTAGTGAGAGAGTGGGAGGCTAGAATGCAACAAAGTGTATGACAATGATCCAAGTGTGCAAGTTTTTCACCAAGTGACCAGGGAGGGAGTATAAATACCCCCAAGCCAACTTCTAGCCGTTACACTCTCTGAAACAGCCGTTAACCCCGTTTTTATACCGTCGGACCAAACGGTGGCGTCCGACGCTCGGATGAACGCCACATGTCAACAGATTTAAACGCCGTTCGTCCGATCTCAACGGTAACTGATTTCACGCGTTTGAATACCGTCGGACTGAGGACGTCGGACTAAACCGCAGAGTCCGACGCCTTCTCTCAGCTCACTTCTCGCATATCGTCGGACGATCGCGCGAGCACCGTCGGACTAAAGATTTCACCCGTCCGACGCTTCCAGAGAGGGTTGAAAACGCTAAATCATCGTCGGACTTCGTCCGACGCTTGCCGTCGGACTTTCCTTCAAGCGTTCGACGCTCCTCAGCGTGCCACGCGTCATTCTTCATTGCTCGGCACCATCGGACTGAAGGCCACAGTGGTCCGACGCTCGGTAAACGAGCGTCCGACGCTCACAGACAGCACAGGCGTCGGACCGAATCAATGGTCCGACGCTACGCCCACTAACAGTCCGACGCTCTGTAAATAGCCCTTTTCAAGTCTATTTCTCACCCCTTGCTTTTATGTGCTAACACTCAAGGTCTTCTACACCTGTGCACAGTGTGTTAGCATTTTGCAAACATTTTTCAAGGGTTTTCAAAGGGATTCTCTAGGTTGGTTAGATCAATGCATATGAGATGCAACCTAGAGCACTTGTAAGTAATCCAATAGCTTAGTTCTTCCCTTAATAGTTGGCTATCTATCCTAAATGTGATCACTCCCACTTAGAGTCTTGATCACTAAAAGAAAAGCCCTATATTAATATACCTTAGCCTCTAGCTTTCCTTCTTTAAGTCCTTTTCTTTCTCCTTGATCATTTCATCTTGATCTTCACTTGAGCTTATGTCATCTTTCTCCTTATCACTAATCTACTCTTGGCTACACACACTTAGCACTTAGATTAGTAACTTGGTTTCATCAATTACCAAAACCAAACTAGGGTCTTTCAACAGGCAAAACCAGAAAGAGTCAAATACCCTGGACTGCAGCAACCCTGACCAGTGCCTAAATATGCCTGGCAGGTGGCCAGCCTTGATTTCATAGAAGGTTTACCAACATCCCAGAAGTTCAACTGCATCTTAGTGGTGGTGGATAAGTTTTCAAAGTTTGCTCATTTCATCCCACTGAGACACCCTTTTATTGCCCTACAAGTGGCAATGGCTTTTATGGATAATGTGTTCAAACTTCATGGACTACCTGAAGCACTAATCTCTGACAGGGACAAGATATTCACCAGCTCTTTGTGGCAAGAACTTTTTAAGATGACCAATACCCAACTCAGGATGAGCACGGCTTACCACCCTCAAACTGATGGTCAAACTGAAAGGGTCAACCAATGTTTGGAGAGCTATCTTAGATGCTTCGTACATGCTTGCCCAACACATTGGAAGCAGTGGCTCCCTCTAGCAGAGTTTTGGTATAATAGCTGTTTCCACACTTCTCTGAATGCTACTCCCTTTGAAATATTATATGGACAGAAGCCGAGACATTTGGGGATCGATGTAATCCAGTCCTGTGCAGTGCCCGATCTTCAAACTTGGCTCAAGGAGAGGAGTGTTATGGTCCAGCTCCTCCAACAGCAACTCGTTAGAGCTCAATAGAGACAGAAACAGCAAGCTGACAAACACAGGTCTGAGAGATCTTTTGAGATAGGAGACTTCGTCTATCTCAAACTCCAACCATATGTGCAGACTTTGGTAGCTACCAGGGCTTCACACAAGCTGTCTTTCCGCTATTTTGGACCTTACCAAATTATTGATAAGGTGGGTCAAGTCGCCTATAAGCTGTTGTTGCCTGGCAGTACAAGCATCCATCCGGTGTTTCATGTCTCTCAGTTAAAGAAGGCAATTTCCCCAAGCTTCCAGGTTTCCATTGAACTTCCTCAGTCCCTTACTTCTGACGAAACGAGGTTTCCTGTTAAGATCCTTCAGCGACGTCTTAAGGCGCAAGGTGATCATATGGTGTCGGAAGTGCTTATTCAGTGGTCTTCTTGGCCGCCATCTATGGCTACCTGGGAGCTCGAGAAGGAGCTTCGACAACAGTTTCCTTGTGCTCTGGCTTGGGGACAAGCCGATTCTCGAGGGGGAGGGGATGTCAAGGACCCTTCTGTTATCACTGATGAGCTGACTGAAAGTGCAGGTGACCAGGGATCGGTGACAGAGTTACCGGCCCAGGTGAAGGAGCGAGGGCCCAAGCGGACAAGGAAGCCCAGCTCGAGGACGTCAGGGCCCAACTGGGTGGTGTGAGAAGCATTGCTTGGAGTAGGGTAAAAGCAGGAGGAGGGAGAACACGGAGGGCAGGCGGGAAAAGAGATTAGGCTTGGCCGGCTGCGTCCGGACGGCGGCGTTGCTGCGGCTCGCTCGCTTGTATCCCTCGAATCCAGTGTTAAACTCCCGTTCCTCGCACTAAATACTCGAGAGTGGTGATAATCGAACCCAAATGATCATGCCGTAGAAGAGTCTGTGCGCGTGTTATTGATCTGTTGCGAATCAAGTCATCGAGAGTCGTCACACTTATGTAGGGCAGCCTGCTCTGCTGGTGTCATGGCGTTGGCAAGCACTGGCATCGGAGGCAACGTTCTGTCACGACGGGTAGCAGTAGCGGTAGCACATTCGTCTCATGCTTGGGCAAAAATGGACAGTTGGTACCTCGATGCTCGCAGCAGCTCCGCGACGGCTACCAAGTTCTGGTTCAGATCTTTTGTCTTTTATAGGTGCTTTGTGCGTATCTCGTCTAGTGCTATATATATGCGGCTAGCTCAATGAATATGTGAGCTCCGGTTGGAACTTGAGAAGTTCCCTCTTCATTTGCGCCTGTTTAGGGCGCGTTTACCTAGCCGGCCTGGCCCGCTCAATTGGCCCAGGCCAAGGCTAGCAAGTCTCAAGTGGTGCAACAACACTTGTTTGTGTCCATGTATGAAACAGGCCTAGCTCCAATGAGACTATGTTTGCCATCGAGCCCAAATGGATCTGGCTACTTTGCACTGCAATTTGCGGTAGGCTTACCACCATACTTTCCAGCCTTCTATCTTCTTGGCATTTCATCAAGCACCCAAGGGCCGTACACCACTGCGGCCATGGCCACCACTGAGCTCGTCGACGCCGCGTGCGCCATCTCATCGACGCCGCACGCGCCATCCCGTCGGCAGCCTCCCGGCCTTCCGCTCTGCTCCAACCTTGGCTTGCCGTTGGACTCCGAATTCCCTTCCATGTCCACGTCGATCGAGTCCACGAGCTCTTCGTTGTCGGAGATCGACGATGACGACACGATAGCTTCTCCTTCCACTTGGACGACCGTCGTGTCTGATACACGCGCGCGGGCAGAGTAGCGGGCACGACACCCCCGAGTCCGTCACCGCCCAAGCTGCCCACCAGCGCAGCCGCCTCCCTCGTCTACCTCTCTTGGCACCACGCCGACTCCTCCACCCTTGAGTCCGTCGCCATCCGCAACCTCCACGTCGCTTCCCCAATGCACGGAGCCCCCTCCTCAGGGGTCGCCCGCGCTTCTCCGACTTTAAACCTCCTCCCGCATAGATGGCGTGTAGGGGGAGCTCCAGCCATGGCGTGGGGCGGCCTCCGGCCCCCTACCCTGCGAGCATGGCGTCGGGATCTCTCTGACAGGAAGAAGGAGCGGCGGTGGTGAAAGCCCTTGTTTAGTTTTGATAATTGATGAAACCTAGTGTGCTAATGATTTGCTCTAAGTGTTTCATGAGTTGAATTAGCAAACATCAAGATGAAGCATGGTGATCGGGTCGGTTAAGGCCACAAGTGAGAGGCCATGACGGCATCCATGAAAATGGTGTAAGTCCATCATCAAGACGGAGACCAAAACGCTTTATCCGTGGAAGGAAAAGAAAAAGGAGAAAAGCTAGGAGCTCAAGGCGAACGTATACTTGATAGGAGGTTTTTTGCTTTTGGTGATCAAGACTCTATAGAGAGAGTGATCACATTTAGGATAGACAGTCGTACTATCAAGAGGGAAGAACTCGTTCTGAAATGCGGTTGTCAAAGTGCCACTAGATGTTCTTACTTGATGCTTGTGCATTTAGATGCTAGTGAGTGCTAACAAATCCTTGGAAAACACTTTGAAAATGCTAGCACACGAGCACAAAGGTGAAGAACACTTTGTCGTTAGCTCACGTGAACAAGAGTGGTGAAAAAAGACTTGGGCTGGTGCTAAAACGTGCACCGGACGCTGCACTGGACACTGCCGGGAGCGTCCGGTGGCTAACCCTAGCAAAAGGCTTACTGTGTTGTGAGCACCGGACACGTCCGGTGTGAACCCCGCGCTCTCGGGTCGGTTCGGTGAAGTTTTTCACCGGACACGGAATTTTTAGCATCAGACACGGAGTGAACACTGTTCACGCGTCCGGTGGAAATGACTGAGCGTGCAACAGTTAGTCGTTGGAGTGGCATACGCTGAGGAGTGTTCGGTGCCCCTGCACGAAACGCGTCCGGTGAGCAAATGTGCTCTTTGAAATCTCTCTGGAACCGCACCAGACACTGGCATCCGAGCGTCTGATGTAAGCGTGCGCAACGAGCGAGTTCAAACGGCTAGTACACGTGTCCTACAGCGATACACCGGACGCTAAGTGTGAGTAACGATTGGTTTTTGGAGTGGGGGCTATTTAAGTTGGAGGGGCTAGCTTGTGCTCTCACTCTTTTGGCTATTCTCATTCACTCTACATGCTAGTGAGCCTCTCCACTCATCTCTCACTCATCCTACTTGATTGCAACATCAATTTGGTGAGATTGGAGAGCATCAAGTGCATTGCATGAGCGTGTTCATCTAGAGGCATTTGGTGATTAGATTTCGCAGCGGATTCTTTTGTTACTCTTGGAGTTTGCCGACTCCTAGATGGCTTGGAACTGCGTGGATCGTTGAGAGGAGTTGGTGATTGTTTCCGCCTCCGATCAGTGAAGGGTAAGGGCTTTTTGAGCCCTCCCCGCGGGAGATCGCAATTGGCTACTTTAGTGAATTGTGCGTAGCTTGTCAATCCCTATCTTGTGTTGGTTTTGTGGCACCCTTGAGAAGGGTTTTGCGTGAGATGTCAATTAGCGCGTGAACCTCCAAGTGGGTGTATCGCTGCAACGAGGACGTACCTTGCCGGCAAGCAAGTGAATCTCGGTAAAAATTCTTGTGTCAACTCTCTTGTCAGGTACCCAACTATGGGGTACCCAATTTCAACGTAAAATCACACTTCCCGAATAAAGCCTGGCCCAAAAAGGCGCCAGCCAAGGCCCATGCGGGAACGGCCCATGCGAGAACTTCCCACACGGCCTAAGACAGAGCCGCGTGGAAGCACATCGCCTCCCTCGGGCATGCGGATCCCTCGGGAGAAATTCTCCAATTTGCCTGAGCCTCTGCAACGGGCCTCGGGAAAGCAGACCTCGGGCGATAGACTTCCGATTCGCCCGAGCCCCCCGCTACTGGCTAACTCTCTCGGGCGCACCCCTCGGGTTCGCCCGAGCCTTGCCGACGTCAGCAGGGCAAACTTGACGGCCAAGGGACTTTCCCTAACCACTTTACCAGCACGGTCCCATCGGGTGGGCCTCGTGACACAGCTGCGCTCCGAATGCGCACGTTCGCCGTACCAACTGCCCCATCCCCTCTGGCAGGCGATCTGACAGTCCTACTCCTTCCACGCCGCTACAGGGACGGTCAACCATACGGCCCCCTGAGCTGACGAGGAGATTCGCCAACTACGACGGCGACTGCTATGCCCCGGCCGCACGTGTGACACCAGGAAAAGGGGAATGACAGTCGTCCGGCCAACCTGGGGGAATGGGCAAGCCTTACGATCAGGCTCGTCTACCCCCTGGAAAGTACCTCGCAAGGAAAAGGAAGCACCCGAGGAAGGACACTCCTCCTGCTCCGTCCCGTCACGGCCCTGATGGCACCAAGGTCTCCCGAGCCTCGGGACAAAGGTCAACCTATCAACTCGTTGCACTGTGCAGGGTCGGACGCGACGGCATGACGTAGTACTGCGCAGCAAACAATGTCCAGCACTGTGAGACGCCTTGGAACTCACTAATGGAACAATGGTGGATCAACCGAATGACTAATGCCATACCGCTGAGGCGCCAAGACTAGGGCGTGGCTGACGATAGCCACCGGTCACCACCGACTCCACCATGCCGAGCACTGTAACCACAGGGCAACATATGTAACTCTAGGCTCTCCCTTGTAACTATAAAAGGGAGGGCAGAGACCGATCACAGACAAGTTTTTCACTCACCACCAGAACTCCCACTCACTACAATCTACAAACACAAGAACACACACAAACATTCATACTCACAAGAGACTTGGGAGCCCCTCCCTCTCTCGACTAGGCTTGTAACCCCTACTACAAGCACCCCGGTGCAAGGCAACACGACCCGATCTCACACTGGACGTAGGGCATTCATTGCCTGAACCAGTATAAACCCTGTGTTCCTCCTTACACACCATCCGTGATCTCAACCACAAAATCTAAATTTACTAGCCGGTGTAGCACTCGCTAATCTAACCACCGACAGTTGGTGCGCTAGGTAGGGGCCTTTTGCGTGTTGATCCAGGTTACGGATGGCAGCCAACGTTCCTGCACTCCCTGCTGGCGCGGTGTTCCGGTTCGGGAGCCTCGAGTTCGTGGCCACTGGCCACGGCCTCGAGATGAACCTCTGCCCGACCGAGCCTCGTGTCATCTCCGTCCTTATCCCAGCCTAGCAGGCGGCTGGAGAAGGGACCCCGGCGACACCTCCACCCGTTTTGGGGGACGGAGGGAACGCCATGCGCCGCTCCCGCCGAGCCAGGCGGGGAAGGCGCAACCGCGTCAATCCGGGCCTCGCTACGGGTAACGCGGCCAACCCGGTGCCTCCTGCACGGGACACCACCGCCACGCTCACCACCAGCTCAACGCCACGAGCGGTGGAGGCACCATGCCTCCCCACAACTCCACGGAGTAATGTGGGAGGGGCCACGGCATCGCCCACCGTTTTCCTTTGACCCCAGTGGGGAAGGCCGGCGACGCCCTCTCCATTTCCCTTTGGGATCCACACTACTATGGACGCCCACATCCGTGCCGTTCGTGCCTATGGGCGCGGCCAAGCGATGGCATCTGTCCATCGTCTGGAGAGCCTGGGTGACCTCAACAACTCTCCACCGTCCTCTCCTGCGAGCTCTCCTAGAGCATGCAGCGATGGGGAGTTGAACTCCAGCAGCAGCTCCACCCCTCCGGAGTACTCGGAGGGATGGGACCGCTACGGTTGCGTCTCGCCGTCGCGGTGAGATCTTGGCAGTGATGACGACGACGACTTCTGGGTGAACGTGGACTTCGACGTCTACGACCCCCAAGCCTTCCTCTCTTTTGACGACATGTGGGATAACACCCTCAGCATCTACTCCTCCGACGACAACATCATCGACCCCTCCCGGGAGTGCTATCACCTAGTTCACCCGGAGAAAGCCGTGTTGGAGGACGTCCACTCGGAGGAGGAGGAGGAGGACGCACCGGCGGAGCAGCCACAGCCGCACACGCCGCCTCCACCAGCTCCCGGCCCCATGACTCCGAAGGACCCGAGGGCTGGAACATCCTACCCTTTCCATCGTTCTCCGAAGCTTGAGCAACTCTGGGAGCTCGAAGCCCGGATGGACGAGGACCGCTTGCGCCTCGCCCAGCTCCTCGCCGCCCTGGAGCACGAGGAGGAGCAGGGGGATGGCGGAGCAGCGCGACGCCGAGCCCGCGACATCCAGGCCCGCATTGTCGTCGATGGCGGGGCCAGGACACCACTGCCGGAACCCCGAGCGAGCCAAAAACTCGCGGAGGCTGCGATGCTCCTTCGGAGCATGCCTGAGCCCTCCAGCATGGAGGACTGGCAGCTCAGGGACCAGCTCAAAGGTCTCCTGGAGGATGCCGCTGTCCTCTAGGTAGAAAGCTTGGCATCCCGGCACCATGGTGCCGACGAACGCCATCGTGGCGCCCCGACGCGCCATGAACGAGAGGCCTCGGTGCAGCTCAAAGCACCGAGAGCCCCCTCGGTCCACTAGTGGCTTGGCAAGGACATCGACGTCCGCGCCATCCTTCAGGCCCGCGGTCGACAAAAGACCGACGGGGCTGCACGCGGCTATAACGTCCATCGGGGAGGACGCTATGACTTTGACGGGGACCGTGCGCCCTTACCCGAGCCACCGGGTCCTCGCGTCTTCAGCGAGGCTATCCGGAGGGCCAAGTTCCCGCCCCGGTTTCGACAACCAGTGAACATCGCCGAGTACTCGGGGGAGACAAACCCCGAGCTTTGGCTCACGGATTATCATCTTGCGCGCCAGCTGGGCGGCGCGCAGGATGATCTCATCATCATCCGCAACTTACCCCTGTTCCTGGCCGACTCAGCGCGAGCCTGGCTGGAACATCATCCCTCGCAGATGATCTTTGACTAGAGCGATCTGGTCAAGATCTTCGTGGGGAACTTCCAGAGCACTTACGTGTGCCCTGGTAACTCCTGGGATCTCCGCAGTTGCAGGCAGAAGCCAGGCGAGTCCCTCAAGGACTACATTCGGCGATTCTCCAAGCAGTATAACGAGCTGCCTCAGGTCGCCGATTTCGACATTGTCGGAGCCCTCGCTGCAGGGACGACCTGCAAAGAGCTTCTTCATGAGCTGGGGCGTCAAACCCCCACGAGCGTCGCCGAGCTCATGAGGATAGCTACCAGCTTCGCCTCAGGCGATGAGGCGGTGGGAGCCCTCTTCTCCGACCCCAAGGGGAAGCGGAAGGAGGAAGCCCCCGAGGGCTCCTCTTCCTGAGCCCACAACAACAAGAAGAATAAGGGGAATGGGAAGGCCCCCGTTCGCAACAAGCCCCTCGTTGCGGCTGCCGAGCCCAGGGCGAAACAGTCGCCCCGTGGCCGCTTCGACAAGCTGCTCTCCAAGCTGTGCCCATATCACCAGGGCCCGGTGAACCACACCCTCGGAGCATGTGTAATGCTCAAGAAGCATTACGGCCAGCAGGCGTTCCAGGACGCCACCGGCAAGAAGTTCGCAGAAGACAAGGAGGACCAGGGGGAAGGACGATGAGTTCCCCCATCGACAAGTGCCTCATGATCTTCGGCGGACCCGGGACCACTCCCACGCCGCGTCAGCGAAAGCGCGAGCGTCGGGAGGTCTACACCGTCGGACCAGCGATACCACGCTTCCTCGACTGGTCCCTCGACGCCATCACTTTCAGCCGGGACGATCACCCAGACCACGTCCCATCGCCGGGGCGCTACCCGCTTGTTGTCGACCCCGTCGTTGGCAACACGCGTCTCACCAAGGTCCTTATAGAGGGAGGCAGCGGCCTCAACATGCTATACGCTGAGACCCTCGACTCGATGGGGATCAGTCGAATCTTTTCCAGGCGGCGACATCCCCATTCCACGGGATAGTCCCGGGGAAGAGCGTACAACCCCTTGGACAGATCGACCTGTCCGTCTACTTCGGGGCTCCTGACAACTTCAGGAAGGAGACCCTTACCTTCGAGGTGGTAGGCTTCCGCGGCACCTACCACGCCATCCTCGGGAGGCCATGCTACGCCAAGTTCATGGCCATCCCGAACTACACCTACCTCAAGCTCAAGATGCCGGGGCCAAAGGGGGTCATCACCGTTGGTGCCTCGTACCAGCACGCATACCAGTGCGACGTTGAGTGCTGCGAGTACGCCAACGCGCTGGTGGAGTCCGAGGCCCTCATCGCCGACCTTGAGGAGCTGGCCAAGGAGGTCCCCGACCCCAAGAAGGCCACGGGCACTTTCGAGCCCGTCGAGGGGGTGAAGGAGGTGACCCCCAATCCCAGCACACCCGATGGCAAGGTGCTGAAGATCAGCGCCACCCTCGACCCGAAATAGGAAGTTGTGCTCGTCGACTTCCTCCGCAAGCACGTTGACGTGTTTGCTTGGTGTCCCTTGGAAATGCCAGGCATCCCGAGGGAGGTCGCCGAGCACTCCTTGGACATCCGGGCCGGGTCCAAGCCGGTGAAGTAGCGCCTGCGCCGATTCGACGAGGAGAAGCGCCGGGCCATCGGGGAGGAGGTCCAGAAGCTTTTGGCGGCTGGATTCATCAAGAAGGTCTTCCATCCAAAGTGGTTAGCCAACCCTGTCTTAGTTAAGAAAAAGAATGGAAGATGGAGGATGTGTGTTGATTACACTAGTTTAAATAAAGCATGTCCAAAGTATCCATTTCTATTACCTCGCATTGACCAAATAGTTGGCTCCACTGCTGGTTGTGAATGACTTAGTGTCCTTGATGCATATTCTGGTTACCATCAAATTCGTATAAAAGAGTCCTACGAGCTAGCGACTTCTTTCATCACCCTCTTCGGCACATATTGCTACGTAACTGTTGACACAAAGGTGGCAAACGGATATAGCGCAAGCGTACGGTAGTCAATGTAGCTTTCACCGGGAGTATTCCAGGTATCGTATTTTCCACGGGGAACGTGAAGTGAACTAACTAGGTTCAAGGCCGTCAGATAGTGATCAAGGATGTTGGTGATCAAAGAGGTTTAGGATATAGGTATAGAGAGGTTCTATGTAGCAAAA
Source organism: Eremochloa ophiuroides (assembly GCA_038502445.1). Taxonomy (NCBI): domain Eukaryota; kingdom Viridiplantae; phylum Streptophyta; class Magnoliopsida; order Poales; family Poaceae; genus Eremochloa; species Eremochloa ophiuroides. The sequence goes on along the minus strand of JAHLJS010000005.1, from coordinate 19,470,823 downwards.
GATATCTGATCTTGGCTTTCTAAGTATAAAGAGGTTTACCACCTCCTCCCTTTACAAGAGGCAACAGGCGAAACAGGAGGAGATATAACTCCTCCCGAGGCGGCTGTACTATTGTCTTGATGCCCTGCCGTTTTAATAACTTGTCTTACACACGTGGTGGAATACGAAGACCAGACAAGGCTGTCACCACTTGCTAGCTACCACAAACAATCCGTGCGACAAGCGGTCCACACGGATAAGATATAGCCTAGACACCATGTCTACACTATACTTACTACTCTAATCTTAGCTAGAGACTAGAGCACTTCACAAGTAAAGCAATGTGCAGGTAAAGCAAGTATATACTTAAAGTACCAGAACCAGAATATTAAATGCTAGAAGGACTCAGATGGAAAACTTACTAGAAGCTTGCATCCGCTGAGGTACACTTTGGAGAAGACTCCCGACAGGCCCGGGGCTTTCTCCTGAAGACTTCCCTCACTCTCTTCCCTCTTATTATAGCACTAAAACTACGATGATATACTTGATATTTACTCCTTTGATGCCTCTAAAGTGAAGGACTAGGGGGTATTGTTGGTATTTCTTAACGTCGTTACAAAAGATAGACTAAAAGTCCATCCCCAGCAACGATGCTAGAAATGCTTGTTGACGTTTCTTAGCATTACTACTAAAGATAGACTAAAGGTCCATCCTTAATAATAATACTTAGAAACATAAGTTGACATTCCCAACCACCATTACTTCAGAAAGGTAATCCTTGGCCCTTAGTGGTGCCGGCCTAAGTAATACAGTCTGGTAATAGCAGTTAGAAGTGCCGGATTGACCTTCCTAACCGTCATTACTTACGATATGCAAAACTGTGGCACGGCGCCGTGGGGTGCAACAAGAATTACAATCCTTAAGTAACGGTACTTAGGTACGCCAATCGATAGCTCAGTAAGGAATAAGATTACTCTGCAAGCGCACAGAACTATCATTGTAGCATTTCAACCCGTGAATATTCAAGGGTGTCGTATTTATAATTTTTCGTAGGAGGGCAATATGCATCAAGCGTGGTGTAAACATGATCACTTATTGCGTGCAATGGTAGGCATAGAGTAAACAGGAATAAGACATGATTTCATGATAGTGGACGCACATATGGATCAACCTCAAGGATAAAAGGAAAATAAAGAATAAAAGAATATATCTAACTGAGTAGGCATTGGTCATATATAATTATGCAAAGAACTGTTAATAAATCATCTAATTAGTAGTTCTAGTATCAGGACTAAGTCTAAGGTGATAGGGAGATCTCCGCAGCTGGTCTGCCAGCCGATAGAGACTTTACGAACTCCTACTCAATATCCGAACGTGGGGGAATGCTAGAGATGGACAGGGCTGTCACCACCTGTCCACCTACCCCTCTGCCCGTGGGATACCGACATATCCGCCGATCTCCGTATACCCAAGCTCCATGCTTGCATACTTGGAAACAACTCATAACCCCCACGGACCCTAACCCTTCGGATTGATAGGCTAGGTTAAGAGCAACCATGACAGCACGACGAACCATCACCTCATTCCTAGTTCTTCCTCTATTCATACTAATTCGATGAACAATGAAGAACGATGATGAACAAGTCAAGAACATGATACATAAACTATGTTCTAGCTCATGTACTATGCTCATAGCAAGATCATAAATAGACTCTAGTTCATATGCATAATCATATAAGTATGATAAGAACTTGCTCATGGAAGAAGTCCGAATTGTATTCATACCAAGATGATCCTTTTCTTCCAAGGATACAAGCTCTCCTTGATACTAATACTACTCTAAAGATACAAGTGAGAAGTGTGAGGTAGATGACTCCAAAATGATGTATGTGTTGAAGGGGATGGAGCACCATCTATTTATAGTGGAACGATGACGGTTTGGCGCATCTAAACTTGGAAGGAGGTGAAACCGCCATCAGCACCGCCTCCGAAGATGGGCCCGAGAGGCCCTACCGGGGGGGACGGTCGCCCCCGGGGGCGGTCGGTCCCTGGGGAGCGCCATCTGGCCACCGCCTTCGGGTGGTCAGTTGCTCCCTGGGCCTGAGCCTCTCCCGTGGTTACGGATGGATCCAATTACGCTTTGAAGGTGGGCTTCTTTAGTATTCTTTGTTTGCGCATTTGTCGGATTCGTCATTTGACTTTGCGCTTTCTCCATGTTGATGCGTATTTCCACTTGTTATGCCATAAAACCTATAAAACATGAATGCTAGAGGTACAAGTGGAACTTGTTAGTAGTAAAGGCATATGTGCTAGAATATGATTGTTAATCCTCTTTTTAGTCTAAGTTGGTGGTATAAAATTTATCCATAAGGACCACCAATAGGTATTTATAGGGGGAATGAGAGGAGTGCCATGTCATCAATCCATGTGCCTTTCCTCTTTGGCCCTTGGATAAACCACCCTTTAAACCACCTCAAATCAACGGAGTTGATCAATCCAGCACGTGGGAAGTGTGCTCAAGTTGGTAGGGAGATAACAGACCTGGCTGGGCACCAGGGTGGTTCGGCCGACCCCCTTATGACATGTGGGCCCAGTCAGGGGCTTCTAGAAGGTGTCCCCACCTTTCCTGGAGTATGTAGGTAGCCTGGGTCCACATTGCCTGGTTCGACCGAACCATGGCTTGGCCCCATGTGGCCTCAGCTCTCTCCTGCATCACTCCTTTGCTTGACTCTTGAAGATGGTGCGCTATGGAGACTATTCATGGTTCGGCCGAACCATGAATAGTGTCCACCCGGTGTCCACTTGATCCTGGAGTAAAGTCTTTGATGATTGTGACATCACCTTGCCATTTCGTCATAGTTGGATTCGCATTATATCTTTATTTTGGGCTTCTAAACTCTAAAATCACCTGTTTTGGGTACTTGCAAACAAATACTAGCATGTACATATGGAACCAAGTTATCTGTACCTATGTCACTATGTGTTTGCTTGTTTCTTTCCAAAAAGAGTGTTTTGTTAACGGTTATGATGGTAGAAAACATGGTATAAATACCGTCAATAAGACCCCCCCACACTTAAGTCTTTGCTCGTCCTCGAGTAAAGGTTAGAAAGAGAGGTTGGAAAGACATATCTAAGATAGTGGTGATCAAAGTTTTCATTTAGCACATAGCTTATACTAGTGGGTTATGTGGCATTGTCTAGCATATATCCTTGAGATGTTGAAAAATGGAATAACTCTCAAGGCAAAATCATCTTACTTTTTTACCTTCTCAGTACTTAGAATTTTTTATATTGGTTTCAAAAAGAAAGCACATAGTTCATTCTTACTCCTCAAATAGTACTCTTAAGTCACTCAATTGTATATGATTCCTTATCAAGGCATATCTTGAGGATGCCTTCTTTGTTTTATCCTACATCTATCAGGCTTATGTGTAGTTCAGGTAGGAATGAACATGGCAAGCATACTTACATTGCATATATTGTAAAATCAAAACAAGGATCCAAGGAGAAAAATGTCATAGACCTAGATCAAGATGTGCAAGTGTGTGGAAAATGGTAAACTATAATGCTCCTTGATATGATCTCTCTCTACTTTGTTTTGGGACATGGCTATCATTTTTCTTTTCTTTTATTCTTGAGCCTAGATTTGCTCATATATATATCCTTTTTCTTGGACTTTCACTTGTCCATCTTTTCTTTCTTTTTCATTTTGCATAGCCATTGTCCTTTTTTCTATATCAACTAAGAGAGATATTCATTGACCTTTAAAACATGGAGCAATTATTCAATGGAAATGGATGGCATGTTGTTGTGTACTTCCACTGTAGAAGCAACATGTATGTGTGATGTGTACGTGATCTTGATCTTTGGGCTATGACATACTTCTCAACAAGGGTCAACAAGGTTTGATCAAACTCAAAGCAATTGCAAGTAGCAAGATTAGAAGGGGTTTCCAAACATGGTGATCATGTATGGCTTTGGTAGGAATTTTCTCACTATTGAGGAGTAAGTGACACTATGGTTTTATGACATTTTCAAAAATAAACTTCTAAGTACTTTGAATGAAAAAAGTGTGAATCATGAGCCAAGAGTTATCTCATATTTATCAACATCTTAGTCAATATGATTTCTTATCAAGAGATTTACCCACAAGCATAGGCATATGCATAAATTTGAACTTTGTGTCACCTCTACTCTTCAAATGTCATAAATTTTATTCTTTTTATTTTGGATGCAAGATTTCAAGTTTTTATTTTCAATTTTATTTAAGAACAAAGAAATGAATTGAATAAATGCGCAATTCGAGAGGGCAGAAGGGTGCAAACCAGTCAGGGAGAATACCTTCGCCGCAGGGAGTCTGGCTGGTGGGATCAGGCCCCATTGGATGGTTCGGCCGAACCACCAAAATGGCCGTTGTCCCATCATTTGAATCTCCTTGTCTCAAAATGCATTCCTGCAAAGTTATTTTTCCACTGGACTTCATTTTGTGGGTCGTTCGACCCAAGTTTTGTGAGATTTCAAGTCCCGTTTGATCCAGCAGATGTGCTGTGCATCGTGGTATGTTTGAAATCACCAATAGAGCAGCTGAGGGGGTCATCGGAACACCCCCACACTTGTTTCTTTTCATCTGGTGACACAAACAGCGAACAACATAAAGTGCAAGTGTTCTGCTAGTGGCAACACACCAGCAAAACACAAAGGCATTTTATTCAACTTCTTAAAATTGATGTAGGCATGATTACAATCAAAATTTGAAAAAGGGAAATCTACCTAATGCCTACTTTATTCTAAAGAAATTCTAATTTAGGGAGAGGGTGGATTTAGGATGTCCTCTTGACCAATGGCTTTGGCCACGCACTTGAGCTTCGCATTAGTGCTAATGCGGAGCGCGCGAAAGCTATCGTCTATATCTAAGTTTGCCATCCTTAATTTCAACACCGTCTCTTCTAATTCATTATTTCTCTTCCTAAGGCTGGTTACAATCTTGAGCATCTTCTTCATGTCGCTTTTCTCCTTCCGATCATCTTCAAATTGGCCTGGCGGGCCATTGATCGGTGGTGGATCCATCCTCCTCCGAATGGTTGAAGGAGAGTTGGAGTTGGAATCAAGGGATTCCCTCAACTGCTTCTTTTCATCTAAATTGAGAGGAGGGACGAACACCTTCCCTACACCCAGCCCACCACCAACGATCTTGCGGCCTTTGAATATGGTGGGTGTAGAAGGGGTGTAGGAGCTGATGCTCTTTGATAAATCCGAGGAGAGAGCTGGGGCGCTGTTCCGGCACCTCCGGAGCCTTCCCCTTTAATGCCAATTGGCCTGTGGTAGGCCTGATCGGCGTGGATGAACGAACAGGGGGCTTTCGGAGATCCCGTCGTGGAGAGAGGGACCTCGGCGACGAAGTGGACCGAGGGGATGGCCAGGGGGTGGTTGGCCGAACCCCCTAGGGTCTGCCGAACCAGGCCTGGCCCCTGGTGACACTCCGGTCGGCGGCAGCGAGTTCAGTGGCTCCACCTCCAGCACGTCGACGGCCATTGCTCTCTCTAAGCTCTCGGTTAGGGACCTTTGGGGCTTTGAAGTGCCCTCTCCCATGGGGATGATGGCATTTTTGCTAGTTAGAGCCATAGTGGGATTCTCTGGTATCTCAAGATCGGAGAAGGGTGCTGGAGTGGTGAAAGAATGCAGGTGGAAGGAGGAAAAAGGAGAGGAAGGGGTTAAGAAGACGAGTGCCAACGTTCTCATTTTTGAAAACGCGAGAAAACATTGGGGAAACGTTGGCATAATGTTCTGGACCTGGTGGGTCGCAACGGGTCGCGTGGGGTGGCTCGGCCGAACCCAAATATGGGTCACTTGGCAGTGGTAATCTCTCCACACGCTCCCCAATTGCTTCCCGAAACGTGACACAGTTAATTGGTTGCAAAATATAGTTCGGCCGAACCACAAAATTGCCCCAAACTTTTGTCACGTGATCTACAGGAGCTCCTGAAGATTGCCCCATTGTCCAAATTTTCAAATCTTGCCAAGCGCGGGTCGCCCAACCCGGGTTTGGATGACCTAGCGCGACCAAATTATTTGATTCTGAAAATTATATGGCTTGACTACATTTTGGTCCCAAACGGTCGCCGAATTTCTGCTGTCCGCTTCTAAATGGGGGTTTTGGGGACCCAATGTGTTAAAAGGAGGAATTTCTAATTATTTGAAACCTATCTAGTGATCAAGCTATACAAACAATTGAAAAGAGGAAGTAAGACATGTAGATTTTAATTATGTTAATTTATTGTCACGGATGAACTCTACCGTGTCAACTTCTTCTTCTATTGGTGCATGTTGATAAGAAACTTTGTGACGATGACCATTTACCTTAAAGATGTTGCCGTCGTCATCTTGAAGCGTGACGGCTCCATGCATTGCTGCATTGATTACCAGGTACAGTCCTTCCCATTTGCTCCTTTGCTTTCCATGCCCAAATAGCTTGACCCTTGAGTTGAACATTAGTACTTTGTCTCCAGGATGGAACTCCTTGGGCTTGATCCTCTTGTCATGCCACCTTTTGGTTCTCTCTTTATAGATCCTAGCATTATAATAGGCTTTCTCTCCTCCATTCCTCAAGCTCTGAGATCTGCATCTTTCTATTTCTTCCAGCAGAGGGCAGATCCATATTCCATTGTTTGATTGTCCAATGTGCTCTATGCTCTAGCTCTACCGGCAGATGGCATGTCTTCCCGTATACAAGCTGGTACGGTGACATACCAATTGGGGTCTTGTATGCGGTCATGTATGCCCAAAGTGCATGCGGTAGTTTGCTCTTCCAAGCTGTTCCCATCTTATTGACAGTCTTTTGCAGAATGTTTTTGATTTGCTTATTGGACGTTTTCGCTTAGACAATTGTTTGGGAATGGTATGGAGTTGCAATATTATGCTTTATTCCCATGTCTGCCAAGAAACGTCGGAAGCCTCTATCTATGAAGTGAGACCCTCCATCACTTATGACTAGTCTTGGGGTACCAAACCTTGGAAATATGATTTCTTTAAACATCCTTTTTGAGTGTGAAGCATCAGCGGTCGTGCAAGGCATAGCTTCTACCCATTTGGACACATAATCCACTGCCACCAGGATGTACTCACAACCTTGAGACTTGAGGAACGGACCCATGTAGTCAATTCCCCATGCATCAAACAGTTCCACTTGAAGGTTGTTTGTAAGTGGCAATGCATCTCGGGTGTTGATATTCCCATGTTTTTGATATCTTGCACATCTCTTCACATAGTCTTGTGCACCTTTGTACATGGTAGGCCAAAAGAATACACTTTGCCATATCTTTGCGTGGGTTCTGAATACCCCATAATGGTCTCCGTATTCTGCTCCATGGCATTTCTCAATGATCTTGATTGCTTCATTCATTGGCACGCACCTCCTCAACATTCCATCATTGCAGACTCTGTACAGATATGACTCATCCCAGAGGTGTACCTTGCTTTCTTGGATGAGTTTCTTCTTGTCTGCTCCTGGTGGCACATATCCTGTGACCATGAAATTGACAATGTTTGCATACCAGGGGTCGGAGTCTGTGACCTTGAGGAGCGTGTCGTCTCGCAGGAAGTCGTCGATGGGTAGATCCTGTTTGTCTTTGAATTGCATTCTAGACAAATGATCGGCTACAGAGTTTTCTACTCTCTTTTTATCTTTAATTTCAAGATCAAATTCTTGGAGCAGTAAGATCCATCTTATTAATCTTAGTTTAGCATCTTTCTTAGTGAGCAAGTACTTTAATGCAGCATGGTCAGTGTAAATGATGACTTTAGCTCCAACTAAGTAAGATCTAAATTTGTCTATAGCAAAAACTACGGCCAACAATTCTTTTTCAGTTGTTGCATAGTTTAATTGTGGCCCAGTTAAGGTTTTGCTAGCATATGAGATTGCATGATGTTTCTTATCTTTGGTCTGTCCTAAGACAACACCTACAGCATAATCACTAGCATCACACATTATCTCAAAAGGAACCGTCCAATCAGGGGTTTGTATGATTGGCGCAGAGACAAGTGCTTTCTTAAGATAATAAAAGGAGTCTAAACACTCATCATCAAAGTTAAAGGGTGCATCTTTAGCAAGCAGGTTTGTTAAAGGTCTAGCAATTTGAGAGAAATCTTTTATAAACCTTCTATAAAATCCTGCATGACCAAGAAAGCTACGGACACCCTTAACATTCGTGGGCGGTGAAAGCTGCTCTATGACTTCTATTTTAGCTCTATCCACCTCTATTCCACGCTCGGACACTCTATGTCCTAGCACTATTCCTTCTCAAACCATGAAGTGGCATTTCTCCCAGTTCAAGACTAAGTGCTTTTCCTCACATCTTTGTAGGACAAGGTCCAGATTCTCTAGACATTGATTGAAGGTTTTGCCATAGACTGAGAAGTCGTCCATGAACACCTCCATAATTTCTTCGATCATATCGGAGAAGATGGACATCATGCACCTTTGAGAAGAGGCAGGAGCATTGCATAGGCCAAAGGACATGCGCCTATATGCATATGTTCCATAGGGGCATGTGAAGGTTGTCTTACTTTGGTCGTCGGGATGGATTGGGATTTGGTGATAACCCAAATACCCATCAAGGAAATAAAAGAAAGAATGTTTTGCAAACCCTTCCAACATCTCATCGATGAATGGAAAAGGAAAGTGATCTTTCTTTATGGCCTTGTTAAGTTTTCGGTAGTCTATACACATTCTCCAGCCCGTGACAGTTCGTTGTGGGATTAGTTCATCTTTCTCATTTTTAACGACCGTCATCCCTCCTTTCTTAGGCACTAGATGGACGGGGCTGACCCACTCGCTGTTAGGAACATGGTAGATTATGCCTGCGTGCAAGAGTTTCAAGACCTCTTTCTTCACTACTTCTCTCATCGCATTATTTAGCCTATGCTGCGGCTCCCTAGAAGGTGCAGTATCTTGCTCAACTGGGATGCGATGGGTGCAGAGAGTGGGACTAATTCCCTTAAGATCTTGAAGAGAGTAGCCTAATATAAAGCGGTGTTTTTCTAGAATGGTGATGAGTTTGGAGGTTACAGGAGTTGGTCACTAATGATTACAGGAGTCTCCCTATCACCATTAAGGAAGGAATACTTAAGTCCAGAAGGAAGGGGCTTAAGCTCTATAGAGGGTTTAGATGGGGGTTCAGATTTATCCAAGTCTAAGGGTTCTTCTAGTTCGGCCTCTTCTTGGATGAAATCCTTAGCATCTTCTTCTAGATCAGGATGAGAAGGTTCTAGAAGCGATGCAGCCATCACTTCCTCTATCGGGTCAGTCTCGAGGCGCAATTCTACTTTAGAGTTGGCAGAATTTGCTAATGGAATTGAAACGGAAAGGTTCTTCCCGAGATGACCTTCAAGGTTCCCCCCATGGAATCCATCAAGGAATCTCATGAGCGGGTGTCCAATCAACAAGTCAAATTCCTCTATATCAAATATGAAGAAGTGTAAGAGGATATGGACCTTGTTAATTATGACAGGAATGGTCGAGGCTAGAGGTTCCTCTCCTAGGAGTGCATTTGCTGAAGACTTAGACATAATGCTTACTCCTACGGTGGGGTCATAAAGAGAGTCTATGGTAGTCCTATTTATGATGCAAGGAATGGTTATGTAACAAGATAGGGTCCTAATAACCTCAGGTGAGTCTTCGGCCTCCTTCAGCCATTCGTCACTCATAATGGACGCGAGCTCTTGAACGGTCTCCTTGAGATAGCGGGTCTTAAGGCGATATGGGATGTGATCATTTGGAGCTCTATGTGTTGTAGACTTCTTTTGCACAGGTTGATTCGAGGCATTTTCGAGATCGAAGAAAGTATCGGCCTTGATATCAAGAGGAAATTCCAGAGGTTTAACTTCCTCTGGAGGAATTGGTGGTTTTGGTTCAGGTTCTACAGCTTGTGATGTAAGTGGTGAGGTTTCGGCTATCGTAGGTTCGTCCTTCAGGGCTTGATCTTCCTCGGGGGCTTCATCATTGATATTAGTGTAGGGGTGTTCTCGAGAATTTATGTAAGAACTTTCTTACCTTCACTAATAGAGAGATGCAAGAATGCTCCCTGGGAGGCTAAATCAAGAAATTTGCGGAATTTTGGCTAAGACCGAGGTAGAAATGTTGCAAGAGAGTTGGCTCGGTTATAGCTAAATCAGAGCCAAGTGGGCTATCGAGCTCATGGGTGACGGCATCACCTACACGCCACGCAAGGCCATCAAGTCCCAGGTGCTAGCAGACTTCGTGGCAGAGTGGAACGAGATGCAATTGCCACCGCTCCCGACTCAAGAGGAGTATTGGGTCATGTACTTTGACGGGTCAATGATGAAGTCCGGTGCTGGCACGGGCATCGTCATCGTCTTACCCCTCGGGGTCCGGCTCAAGTACCTGCTGCGGCTGCACTTCACGGCTTCCAACAATGTGGCCGAGTACGAGGCTCTCATCAATGGACTCCACATTGCCATCAAGCTCGGGATCAGGCGCCTCGAGGTTCGAGGGGACTGTTAGCTCATCGTGGACCAGGTTATGAAGGAGTCGACGTGCCAGAATCAAAAGATGGCTGCCTACTGCAAGCTGGTGCGGTTGCTCAAAGAAAAATTCGATGGCCTCGAGCTCAACCACATCGCGCGCAGGTACAACGAAAGGCCGACGAGTTGGCAAAGATCATGCCTGAAAGGGCTTGGTCCCGATAGACGTATTTGCCAACGACCTCCAAAAACCTTCGGTCGACGTCGATCCCTCGGGAGGCAAGGGAAAGGAGAACCCCGAGCCCCCGAGAGAGCTCAGCGTGTCTTCAAGCCACGGAAGTCCCTCGGGGGCTGCCGACCCCTCTGACAAAGGGGAGCCGCCTGAGACCATGGCTGAAGCCAACGACGAAGCTGAGGCGATGGAGATTGAAGCCGAACTGGACGACGACGAGCCAGATTGGCACGAGCCACTGGTCAGTTGGCTCGTCCGAGGGATTTTGCCCTCGAACAAGACCAAGGCTCAGCGGCTGGCACGAAGAGCCAAGTCCTTCACGATGATCGACGGCGAACTCTACCGGTGTAGCCCTTCTGGTGTCCTGCAGCGCTACATCCCTTTCAGCCAAGGCAAGCGCCTGGTTGAGGAGATACATGCTGGGGCCTGCGGTCACCACGCCGCGCCAAGGACGCTCGTCGGCAACGCCTTCCGACAAGGCTTCTATTGGCCAATCGCCGTGGCTGACGCCTCCGAGGTGGTACGCTCCTGCGAAGGGTGCCAGTACTACGCTCGGCAGACTCATCTCCTAGCCCAAGGTCTCCAGATGATCCCTATCACATGGCCTTTCACCGTGTGGGGACTTGACCTTATCGGGCCCCTCCATCAGGCGCCCGGGGGCTTCACCCACCTGCTTGTCGCCATCGACAAGTTCTCGAAGTGGATTGAGGCTCGGCCCATCGCTCAGATCAGTTCAACCCAAGCAGTGTTGTTCTTCACCGACATCGTTCATCGGTTCGGTGTCCTGAACTCCATCATCACCAACAACGGAACGCAGTTTACCGGGAAGAAATTCCTGGAATTCTGCGACGCCCACCACATACGAGTGGATTGGGCGGTGGTAGCTCACCCGAGGACGAACGGCCAGGTGGAGCGTGCCAACGGCATGATCCTCCAAGGCCTCAAGCCAAGAATTTTCAACAAGTTGAACAAGTTGGGCAAGAGGTGGCTGACCGAGCTCCTCACGGTGATATGGAGCCTAAGGACCACGCCGAGCCGAGCCATAGGCTTCACGCCCTTCTTTCTGGTCTACGGCGCCAAGGCTGTGCTCCCTACCGCCTTGGAATATGGCGCCCCGAGGGTCCGAGCCTACGATGAGTAAGGCAATCAGGTCTCTCGGGAGGACACGCTAGACTAAGTCGATGAGGCCCGAGACATGGCCCTGCTGCACTCGGGCAAGTACCAACAGACCCTACGAAGGTACCATGCTCGGTGCATCAGAGGCCGAGCCTTCAGCGTAGGCGACCTGGTGCTGCGGCAGGACAGTAGAGGACGTCACAAGCTGACGCCACCATGGGAAGAACCATTCATCATCGCCGAGGTGCTGCGTCCCTTTTGACGGTCGTTAAGTACCAATTTTATACCGTCAACTAATGCCTAGAGAAGATCAATAATAGAAGCATAGGGGTTATTGCTGACAAATTCCACGAGTTTTGGTGAATTGTGTATTTTCCAGGGATTATTCCAGAAAGGCTTAAAAGAAGGATTAAAGTGCTTAATTACCACGAAACTTAACCGCCAAGGAAACATCATCACGAGAACACTAGAAGCATCTGGAACACACCCGAAGCACCGGGGCCCGAGACCCACCAGGGTGGGGCCGGCCGGCGCCCCCCTCTAGGGTTTCGGCCCACCTTCTAGAGTCTACTTCCACCGCCTCTCTGGTGTCATCTGGGCCCTTTATTCAAGTCGGTTTGATCCCACGGCGCACGTTCATCCCACCGGGCTATAAATAGAGGGGTAGACCCCCTCCAAGAGCACCAATTCATTCCTCCTGCTTCATTCGTCAAGAGTAGACAGAAGTTAGGGTTTCCAGAGATTAGAAATAGGGCTCTAGTTCTTCAAGTTCATAGTTTAGGCGTCTAGCAAGGTTCAAGTAGAGCTGGGCGCTACGCTCGGGATTCCAGATCTGTTCGTCTAGAGATCGGTAATCTTATCTTGTATCTCGTTATGACTTTACTGTATTTTAATATATTGCTACTTATTCAGTTCTTAGTTTATTCTAGTTGCATATTCGATATAGTTGTGATTGGTGATGATTATTGTCATTTGATCGTAAAGCGCCTAATTCAGTACTCGAGTGAGTTAGGTGGTATACATTATGTAGACGTGGTATCTAGATATATTGTGTATCTACGGAGGTACCCTGACGTGCTAGGTTGTGTGGTAGTCCGCATAGGTGACAGCTGCGTTGGTTCCTCTGTAGTCCACCCTTCGTACGTAGGACGAGTAGAGCGCTGTCGCGAAGGAGGTGACCCTTGTATCTTAATATCCTCAATAGATAATGCTCCTTATGATGTTTTCTGAGTTGATTATGCTATAGATGAAGATGTGTAATGTGGCGTAGACTGTAGACTTTGTATTTAGTTATTACATAGGTTTCCTTTGCTTTAGCCAAATTTCGAGATTGTCTTACTACATTAGTGAGTCCCTATATTCTCTCTCTGGAATACCATTTACCTCATTTACTCAGTTATTGTTTACCATTTATCATTGACTTATTTATCGCTAAAGCACTAGAGTTATGGATTATCATAGGTCTGCACATTTATCTTTCCAATCATTATAGTAGATTATCCTAATGAGTAGAATGCCACTTTATCCTTTTGGCATAAAATAAATCAACGATACTCGGAACACTTACCGGGTGAAGTTCTACAATGGGAGAATTATCTGTGCGCTTGCGGATATATTCTATAGTATTATTTTTAGGAGGCAAGTGAAGATTATTTTACCTTTGGTTTTTGGCATCATGTTAGGGATGACAACTTAACGTGAAGTGATGTTAAAAATACCAACAAGCATTTCTGGCGCCGTTGCCGGGAATGGCAATTGTATTCATTAGGATAATTTATTGAGTTTGTTGATTTTATTTGCCAGGATATTTATTCTAGAATTTCATATAGGAGAGTTCTTCATAGATAATATTATATAGAAAAACATAAAAATAATTATAGACACAAATACTTAGAGATATCCATAACCTTTTGCTTTAGTAGACTTACTCGTGTTTCGTTTATATTTAAATATCTTATATAGGGTAAGTGCACGATTGGTTGTGTACTTTAACTCTTATCAATCTGGAACAACCATAGGAAGAAGGGTCTTATATTATTTTGTGAAGCCATGGCTGAGAAGACTCTATGTGAATTCTCTGCCCCAAGCACTGAGAATATTCGTGTTGGGCCAACTTTCAGCATTAGAGATCATGATTATGAGATCAAGCCAAGCCTCATCAAAATAGTACAAGCTATCACATTTATTGGAAAGAAAGATGAAGATGTAAGTGTCCATCTATAGAATTTCCTAGAGATTGGCAACACCATCAACATCAAAGGCATTCCTCAAGACGTCGTGCTACTTTGTTTGTTTCCGTTATCATTAGAGGGAAAGGCGAAGCAGTGGTTTTATCAGAATAAAGATCGAGTCAAGACATGGGTAGAATGTTAAAAAGCTTTCCTAGAAAAGTTTTTCCCAGTAGGCAAAACCAATGCTCTATGAGGAAAGATTTCAGAATTTTGTCAGCAGAAAGGTGAATCTATTTCAGAAGCCTGGGAGCGCTTTTCAAGATTACATATCAGGTTGTCCCCATCATGGAATGAAAAAGTGGTTGCTCATGCAAATATTTTATCATGGACTAACTCAAAGGTCACATGAGCAACTAGATGCCACTGCTGAAGGATAATTTATGTCACTCACCCCAGGAAGAGCTGAAGATATTATGGCAAAGATAGCAGAAAATCAGAATTGGATAAACAACACTCAGACGTGCCATAAGAGTGAAGAAATTCCAGAGAAAGTGTGTGCACAGTCAACCAAGATAGATGTACTGTTGAAATGGTTAGAGCAAAAAGCCAATCATAAAAGAGATCGTCAAGCTATTCAAGATGCATTCAATTCCCAGAATCAATATGAAGGATCCTTAGAAATTGATTTTGCAAATCCCCCAGAAGATATTAGTACAGTTATCAAGTCTACTTCTCAGAAACAAGGATGGAATCAACCTCGGTCAACCAATCAAGGTAAGTACCAAGGCAATACTAATTTTTCAAATCATAGACAACCACCCTTGAGAGAATTAATATTAGAACAAGCTAGAATTAATGAAAGTATTTATAAGAAGCTTGCTTTTAATGATAAAGTTTTAGAAGGAATTAATTCTAAATTGGATAATTTCTCTTCTGCTGTTAAAGATTAAATATTATTTAATAAAAAGATAGAATTACAAATTGCACAATTATCTTCTACTTTGTCAACCACTAACCATGAGCAAATAAAAGGAATATCTATTAGAAGAGGTAAGTCTACACGTGATCCACCTTACCCACGTAGACCATCACATTTAGTGCAGGTAGAAGAAGAGATTGAAAAGGACAACAGAGAAGAAGAAGTTATACCACCTTCACCACCAGTTGAACTACAAGATCAAGAATTAACTCAAGATTTTCATGACACAACCCTCCTACCGTTTCCACGCAGAAGAAGAAGAGCTAAAACGGATGATCAATTTGGTAAGTTTGTGGAGGTAATTCAGAAGTTATATGTCAATATTCCGTTGTTAGATGCCATGCAGGTACCTACATACGCGAAGTATCTTCGAGCCATCCTCAACAATAAAGGACCACTACCTTCTACTGAAGTTGTCAAGCTAACGGAGGAGTGTAGTGAGGCAATTCTGAATTCTTCTCCTACTAAGAAGAAGGATCCAGGGTGTCCCACTATTGATTGTTCAATAGGAGACCAGATGTTCGAGAATGCTTTATGTGATCTTGGAGAAAGTGTTAGCGTCATGCCCAAGACTGTCTTCGACAAACTCAACTATTCTATGCTCACACCAACCACGATGTGTTTGCAATTAGCTGACCAATCGGTCCGCAATCCCGCAGGAATCGCAGAAAATATTCCGGTAAAAATTCGTAACTTTTTTATTCCTGTAGATTTTGTAGTGCTTGATATGCAGGAAAAGAGGAAGATACCCCTCATCCTCGGGTAACCATTCCTAAACACTGCAAATGCAACTATCAACGTCGGAGCTGGAGAGATCACATTCACCATCAATGGGCAAGAAGAGCGATTCGCATTCAAGCCAAGACTGGAGCAATGCCAAACATTGAAGTGTCATGAAGAACAAGATGCAACAACATCTCCAACATCGGAGATGAATCATGAAGAATAATTCAACAGAGAAGTCCGGATCGGCGGACTCAAAAACCTCGAACCTTCGCCGGGAGGTAACTCGTTAGTTATCGGTAATTTAATTCTTGCATTAAATTTTGCCTATTTACTTTCTCATAAATTGCATTATTAAAAAGAACTAAAAATAAGCATAGCATGATTAAAGCTTAAGCCCCATGTAATTATTACTAACGGAGTGTCAAAACCCCCGTCAGTGAAATTTACTGTGGTGGCAGAAAATTATAAAAAGACCATCAATAGAATTCTAATTTTTCATAGATTCATAAAAGTAATTTAGTTTTCATTCTTGTGTCATTATACGGTATAAATACGGGAAACATTTGGGACCCACCATCATCACATCAAGTCACATCATGCATTATCATCAACCACCACCTTTCACTACCATCCAAACTCCACCATTCATCCAAGTACTACCCTCACTCATTCATTCATCAGAGAAAGCATGCAACCACATGCATTTGGAAGGGCATCAAGGCGGTGTCGACACTAGCCAAAGCTGAGAGCCAGAGCACACCAAGTGGGGCTGGCCGGCCCCAAGGCCACGCCGGCCGGCGCCCCTCTACCTTTCTCTGTCTCTCCTTCCTCTCACTCAGTCACTCACTCACTCACACACACTCCAGAGAGCATATAGCCAAGTTGCTTTGCTGCTCGTGATCACAAACTCCCATAACCCTATCATTTGATTCAAGTTTAAGCAAATAAAAGGGTAGAGAAGAAGATTAGCCAGAAGACCTAGAAGGGAGATCACCACTTTGATTCCTTCTCTTCACTTGTTCTTGCTTGTTCTTATTTTGTTCTTGTGTTCTTGTTCATTCTTGCCGTGTTCTTCGTGTTCTTCATTTTACAGGCAAGATGAGCAATAGAATGAAACGTGCCATTCGATCCCTTGGAAGAGCCTTCTCATGCTGCACAACAAGAAGTCAATCATCATCACAAGTGCCATCGTTCGTCGGCTACGACATGAATATCGATCCTCCGTCACCCTTCACGTATGACAACCCGTCATCCTCTTACCAACCGGAAGAGAGGTATGAGCTCACAAGCATAACTCAAATTTCATTATCAACTAGACGCCAGAGAGAAATTTCAAATGTGGCTAAAAACAAGGAATTTACGCATACTCTAATTTTTGATGCCACTTTGCTCCATGAAACCGGAATTGATTCCCAGTTTGAGCTTATTTTTAGAATGTTGGATGGGAAAATACATGGCAAATTAATAAGCAGGGTAGCAAGTTACTCACTATAGAATTTATTAACACCCTAAACTTTGATGATGATGATGAGGTTAATTTTAGAATGTTTAATAAACCTTTCACCCTCTCATGGAACTCTTAGTTTAGCATTGGGATTCAATACTCAATGTGTGGTTAATATTTCTGAAACTCTTCAAGACTTTGATAAAGATGATTTTTGGGAGAGTATCACTGCAAAGAAACCTGAGAGAAAACATAAATATACTACTGAAGAAGTTCATCATCCCACACTGAGATTGATGCTTAAATGGCTAGCTTTTACATTCTTTCCTAGAGAGGAGTTAAATACTATTAAACAGGATGAGCTCCATTCGTTATATATCATGATTAAAAAGAGAAAGGCGTCACATGTAAAAATGATGTTGAATTATTGGAGAACTGTCCCTTCCTTGAGAAAGTGCAGTATTTCTTTTACTTCCTGAATTACTCGTTTAGCTGCAGGGCTAGGTTTATTATCAAATGTTTCACTTGTTTATATTTCTGATGCCCGCAGAATTATTGGTTATGATTTTTTCTTTCGTGCTCACATGCTTAAACGCCGAAATAATAAAATAATTATGATTTATAAAAATTATGACAATGAGTACGAACTGCCAAACAGGGAGTTAGGAATTTATTTTGTTCAGAATTTTGTTTTTCCAGCTGTTAGATCTAATGTTGGCAGGTGTCCGTCCATGCGCATCAGCAGGGCGTCGAGAACTAATTTCACTGGAGCTGGCCTAGCACCATCTGGGTCAGCTTATTCCCACTATGTTGATTTTGGTGAACAGGTATCGACGCAGGAGCCACGCCAGCAGTAGACTGCACATGCAGGATGGAAGGAACAGCCCATATTTCAGCAAGGAGAATCTTTATAGGCAGCAGCAGCGGGTTGGGGAGCAACTGATTTTCAGAGAGGACGAGCATCTTTTTCTACACGCGGGAACACGGATTTCACCACTGGTGGACCATATCCGTTCCATGCACCATCAGAAGATGATTACTATCGGCTGCCTGAGCAGCATTTTACAGCTACCGCTAACGATTTTCCAACTTTATCTATGCGTCCCATTAACATTGAACAGGGACAGAACGAAATAAGCGACACACAGCACCAGCACGAGCAGTGGCAGCAGCAGGTCGACGACAGGCTCTTCCAGCATGAACAATGACAGCACAGCACAGACCAATGACTGGATCAGATATATTAGGGACAGCAGCAGACGCAGAGCGGATTAGAGTATTTGATACATCACATGGGATAACCGCCGCCACCTCCACCATATTACTGAGCAACATCCAGCTTGGGGGAGATCCCCGCTAGGTGAGTACCTCTCACCTTCATATATGCTTTTTATTTTCAGTATTTAATTCAGTCTTTAATTTTGTCAATTTTAATATTGCTAAAAAGAACAAGAAAACCAAATAAAAAGTTATTTACTGCTTTCTTTAGTTATTGCATTAAATTCCTTCTTGTGTAAAAATGAAAATCCAAAAAAATAGATTGTATAATTAAGCTTGCTTTAAATTTCGCATTCAATTTGTCTTTAGAATAATTAGAACTTGCAGCTAGAGAAAAATCAAAAGGGTATTTAAAATTGTTTAAATATAATTTCCTGCAATTGCTTAGTATTTAAATTTAAATTCTCCTACGAATTGCATGAAGTTTATCTACCATAAATATTTATTCTAAAACTTGATATGAGTGGGTAGCATAAGCTTTTCTAAGTAATTGATGGATATGATATAAGAAGGTTTGAGTTACTATTTATTTCATTCTGAGTGACACCTAAGCTCCAGACATTTTAAAAATTAAAATCAAAAACAAATATAATAATTTGTTCTGCTAATATGATTTAAGTAGACTATTCTGTTATGCATTCATAATTGAATTAACATGTACAAAAAGTTTTCGCTCTATGCACAAATCTCTCTCTTAAAAGTCCAACAGAGAGTGTGGGTTATAAAATTTAAAGATGCCATATCAAAGAAGTATGAGCCTGAAAGATGCCATATAAAAAGGGTATGTGCCAAAAAGAAGAGAGAGAAAAACAATGGGTGCAAAGACAACCGCCTGAGAGAAAAAAATGGGTACAAAAGTATCCTCTGGGGAGACAGCCCACACTCTTCAGAAAGACTGAAAAGAGAGGATAATGGATAGGAATTCAAAAATAAAATTTAATCACATTCACACATTCAATCATGATGAATAGTTTAGTAGTCCACTGCAATCTTATTAGTAGACTCTCATTATTTTCTAAATAAAAATTATATACTTATTCCAAAAAAAATCTGCGGCAATGGTTGAAATAAATGATGAAAGACTTAGTGCTTGCTTAATTCTTCTGTCTCTCAATTACCTAAGATCTAGTTTAAAAGCCACACGATTGAAAAGAATATGAATAAGTTTGAAGGGGTGGATTAATGAATTTCAATCCGGAGAAGAATTTCTGTTTAAATATTTAAGTATCTGTTAGGAGTTATATATTTTTATGAAACCCTGAATAAATTATTTCAAGTCAACTTTGCTAAGGGACTAACAAAGACTTAGCTTGGGGGTATTGTTGACGGTCGTTAAGTACCAATTTTATACCGTCAACTAATGCCTAGGGAAGATCAATAATAGAAGCATAGGGGTTATTACTGACAAATTCCACGAGTTTTGGTGAATTGTGTATTTTCTAGGGATTATTCCAGAAAGGCTTAAAAGAAGGATTAAAGTGCTTAATTACCACGAAACTTAACCGCCAAGGAAACGTCATCACGAGAATACTAGAAGCATCTGGAACACACCCGAAGCACCGGGGCCCGAGACCCACCAGGGTGGGGCCGGCCGGTGCCCCCCTCTAGGGTTTCGGCCTACCTTCTGGAGTCTTCTTTCACCGCCTCTCTGGAGTCATCTGGGCCCTTTATTCAAGTCGGTTTGATCCCACGGCGCACGTTCATCCCACCGGGCTATAAATAGAGGGGCAGACCCCCTCCCAGAGCACCAATTCATTCCTCCTGCTTCATTCGTCAAGAGTAGACAGAAGTTAGGGTTTACAGAGATTAGAAATAGGGCTCTAGTGTAACACCCCTGGTGTTACTGTAACTAAAACCTGCCATGTCATCATGATTTCATGCAAATCATCCCGCATAAACTCATCATTAGTGTGCATTAACTAAAATAATTTTTATTCTTCCATGTGATTGTGCATAGGTAACCTAGAGTGATTTTATTTCATAAATACTTGTTTAATTGCGTTTGATCAAATCCCATCTGGACGATAAAATAAAACTCATTCATGAACCCTAAAATCGGATTCAAAACCCTAGTCTGAAAACTAATGAGAATTTGATGTTAAGCCTTAAATAAAACTTCTAGCTCTTGAAAAACCGAGCAACTTTTACATTGAGTGATTTGTAAGTTATTATTTGAAATTCCAAATTAAACCCTAATCTATGTTTAAAGGTTTAAGTTTAAATCTTTATTTTGAAAATTATTAAGAATTGGACAAAACTTATTACATGAAAGTTGAAAGGTTCATAAAATGGAACAACTTTTGTATTTAGAGATTTTAAAGTTATTACATAAAATTTTGATTTTTGAGTTTCTGATCAGACTCCCTTCTAAACCTTATTTCGACCCCAAAACCCTAATTCAAAATTTAGCAGGAATCTTGAGATGACCCTTAAATGAAAGTTGTAGATCTTTTTAAATGTGACAACTTTTATTTTTAGAGATTTTGAAGTTCTGATGTAAAAATTTGAATTTAGCTCAAAACAGTGAATTGAAAATCAAATTTGAAATGTCATTTCAAAACTATTTGGAATCTGACAAACTCCCTTAATGAAAGTTGTTAAGCTCTCTGAGGGGAACAACTTTTATTTTTAACATTTTTCAAGTTGTTGAGAAAAATCAAAAGTAATTTCAGAAATTCAGTTTGAAATTCAAAAAAAAAACCATTTTACCCCCTTTTCAATAGTTTCAAAAATATTCAGAATTTGAAAATGTTTCAAATACCAAAGGTGACCAGCACAATTTGTACTACAACTTTGTTTCTGGTGATTTTTCATCTTATTATATAAATTTTGGCGTTTTTGGGCAGCAAAGTCAAAAGGGGAATAGGGTTGCTACAGTGCTCGGCATGGACCTTGTCCTCTCTCTCCCCTGTTCCTCTGCCGCCGGCATGGTCGGGCACGGCGCGGCCATCCTTGCCGTCCCCTGCTCCCACGTTGGCTTAAAGACGACCCGTGGGGATCCTCTCTACCCGTTGCCCTCACTCGCGCAGCCTGTAAAGCACTCCGCCACCGGCATTCTTGCCGTTTTCCACCACCGTCGCCATTGCCGACTTCTCGGTCCGCGGCGAAATTCGCTGTCCACTGTCTATCTCCATCCTCTCCGTGTCGCAGCCAACAAGTTAGCTCCCTTGCGCATCGTTTGGTGTCCTTGGTAGTGTCCGGGAACCCGTGTGTGTGCAAGGACGCGTTTCGTCGTCTTCGTGGGTGGTCGGAGCCCCGCCGCGGCGATCGTCGTCATCTCCAGGCTGCTCGGGTGAGCTCTGGAGTCCTTTGGCTCATGTTCTAGCCTCTGTATAGTCCGTGGTTCATCATGCTCCTCTTGGTTGGCTCTTTGGTGGTCTAGGTTTGCCGGAACGAGTCGTCATCGCCGGAGCCGAGCCGCCGCTTTCGTCGCCGCCGTCAAACTCGCCTTGCTAGCCTTCCTTAGCCCCAGTCAGCTGCGTCACTAGACTCGTGGTGAGCCTCTGAATACTCCCCGCCCTTTTCTTTGAACTCTACCGCGCTGTGTCAACCGGCGCACGTCCGCTGTGCCGCCGTGTCCGCCATGGGCGAGGAACACCTCGTTGGAGGCGGCTAGGGTGGAGGTTAGGTGCTCAGGGGTGTCCGCTAGAACGTAGAGTAGCCGTAGGTCCGCTCGTGTTCGCCGTTTGGGGTCGTCGGCGGCGAGTCCGCGGCGGCCGCCGCGTGCGCACGCGTGCGGGAGGCGCGGCGTGAGGTAGGAGGAGGAGCTGACAGGCGGGGTCCGCCTGTCAGCGCCTCAGTTGGCGCCTGGGCACGGGCCGGTGCGGGAGCGGCCGAGTGGGCCGGCCTGTCTGGTCTTGGGCCGTCCCGGGCCGAATATCGCTTTCCATTTTTCAGCAAATCACGAATACTTTTCTAATTTAATTTTGAATAAATAGTGTTGCAGTTTGTCATTTTTGTGTGGATTAAATTACTACTCCTAAAATGATGACAATTTTTGTGTATGCTCTATACAGTGTGTAGCATTTAAGAAAAATATCATTTATGAGTTTCAGGTCTTTTCTATTAGGAGTAAAAATCAGCCAAATAAATGAATAATGCAATTTTATTGATTTTTAATAAATTGTAGGAATTTCTAAAAATCATGAAATTAATTGTGGCTCTGTTTGATGATGAAATCTAGCTGTTGGTAAAGTTTAGTCACAATTGGAGTTAATTTGGTCAGTTGATAAATATGGGTAAAATAAGGAAAATAAATAAAATGTGTAGGGGAAATGAATTTAGGATTTGGTGTGAATTTTGGATTGATTGTAGTCCAAGGGTCTACCACCCTATGATCCTTGGCAATGTAAGATGATATTGTAGGTTGTAGTAATAAAGTTGTGCAGCGGCTTTCTACGACGGTTAGAAATAATAATTGTTATATTATTTTGCGAATTCCGAATACAACTTCTCCGTGAAGGAAAGTTGTACTCAAGATGTTAATCGTTGATTATCGCATTTCTATTTACATTGTTGCATCATGTTAAGCATGCATCATTGCACACGTGTAGTGACCGGGAGCGAAGGAGTGAAGGTTGAGGCCACTGCTGGGGAGCCAACTCCGGAGGTGATCCAGGGATTTGACATCTGCGGAACCGACCCCGATCCCACCCTTTTCTCAATCGAAGGCAAGCCCCGGTGCATTAACCCTCTATTATGAAATCCTTTACAATTCGAGTTAATCTATTGCATTAGGTTGCTAGGAGTTGATTGTTGCCTATCCAAATGCATTGTCCCATATAACTACCCTGAAACCTGATTTAAATAAATAATTTGAAAAATGCTAGGCATGCTTAATGAAATTAGAATTCCATAAAAGAAAAACTATTTTCTGTGCTATGTACATGTATATACTTTATGATTGGTGAAGAACTTGTTATCCGTTGGTCGATGTGTATTCGGGCTAGAGTCCCGATGCATGGTCGCTTTCGGAATAGTTTGGAACTGGTCGGTATCACCCAAAATGTGTTTCGTTGAGTGGCCTGCTCATGGGACGGCGTTTCCCATGTCACACTACTCTTCAGGCATGATAATAAAACTGTCGGGCAGTATTGTATTCGGGCTAGGCCCCAATGCAAGTCTGACGGCAGGAAGGAAGTAGGGACCGTTCGTTGTAGGCCTGCTGTGATCATGATGAACAGCCTAGCCACATACCTATGTGGAAAGCCTAGAGTCAGGTGGCTCTATTGCTGGAACCGACAACCACGCACTGGGAGTGGAGAGATGGCGGGAGTAGCGTGTACCCACGTGGCCGGCGTGCCTGGAGACGAGTGGAGTACTGTGCTCCCGGGTGGCGCAGGACCGGTTCCGGGATAGAAAGACCTAGATGACGGGTTGGTATATGTATGCCGGCGTGCTGCATATGCAGTGTGGTTAGAATCCCCAGCTGGGTATTTTTCTGGATTCGAATCGACGTGCTCCTCGGTTAATGGAGACTTGATCCTCACACCTACCCCGAAAAGTGGTTCGCAACTAGGTTCACCGAATGATCAAAGGAAGTTGAGAATTGATGATAGATGAGATTGATTATTGGAATTATGACTATGATTATAATGATAAATAATTAAAATGTTGGTTAGCAATGCTTTTCTGCAAACCTTCTCTCTCCTGCTAGCCTTACCTATGACTTGCATTCCTGAGTCTCATTTTACACCCTTAGTCGGGTAAGTCTTGCGGAGTACCCCAAGTACTCAGGGTTTGTTAACCCCTGTTGCAGGTGAGCCGAGAGTTCAAGTTCTGTTTAGGACCGTGCCGGTTGTTGGATCGTGCACGGGTGAAGATGTGTTGATGGTACAACCCTTGGGCAAGGGTATAGTTGTATACTGCTGCTCCACTACGAAGCTCTGATCTGGGTAATGTAAAAATCATATTTATTAACCTATAGATATGTAATACTTCCGCATCTTGTACTCTGATTTAGATTATTTTTGTAAACTGTTGTAATACTTGCAATGTCTTTACAATGAGATCCTCGGGAAAATCAGGGTTTCCTAGGAGACCCGGCAGGCCACCTAGGTCAATGGGAACTCGTGCACAGTAACCGAATGTCCTTAGGGATGTTGATGGCGCACGTGGGCCCTATGATTAAGGCGGTTCTGTCACATCTAGTTCTTCAAGTTCATAGTTTAGGCGTCTAGCAAGGTTCAAGTAGAGTTGGCTGCTACGCTCGGGATTCCAGATCTGTTCATCTGGAAATCGGTAATCTTATCTTGTATCTCATTATGACTTTGCTTTATTTTAATATATTGCTACTTATTCAGTTCTTAGTTTATTCTAGTTGCATATTCGATATAGTTGTGATTGGTGATGATTATTGTCATTTGATCGTAAAGCGCCTAATTCAGTACTCGAGTGAGTTAGGTGGTATACATTATGTAGACGTGGTATCTAGATATATTGTGTACTTATGGAGGCACCCTGACGTGCCGGGTCGTGTGGTAGTCCGCGTAGGTGACAGTTGCGTTGGTTCCTCGGTAGTCCACCCCGCGTACGTAGGACGAGCAGAGCGCGGTCGCGAAGGAGATAACCCTTGTGTTTTAATATCCTCATTAGATGATGCTCCTTATGATGTTTCCTGAGTTGATTATGCTATAGATGAAGATGTGTAATGTGGCGTAGGCTGTAGATTTTGTATTTAGTAATTACATAGGTTTCCTTTATTTTAGCCGAATCTCGAGATTGTCTTACTACATTAGTGAGTCCCTACATTTTATCTCTGGAATTCCATTTACCTCATTTACTCAGTTATCATTTACCATTTATCATTGACTTATTTATCGCTAAAACACTAGAGTTATGGATTATCATAGGTCTGCACATTTATCTTTCCAATCATTATAGTAGATTATCCTAATGAGTAGAATGCGACTTTATCCTTTTGGCATAAAATAAATCAACGATACTCGGAATACTTACCGGGTGAAGTGTTACAATGGGAGAATCATCTATGCGCTTGCGGATATATTCTATAGTATTATTTTTAGAAGGCAAGTGAAGATTATTTTACCTTTGGTTTTTTGCATCATGTTAGGGATGACAACTTAACGTGAAGTGATGTTAAAAATACCAATAGCCCCGTAACGTACAAGCTGGCGAACCAAAAAGGCGAAGTCTACAACAACGCTTGGAATATCGAACAGCTATGTCGCTTCTATCCCTAAACTTCCGAGCATTGTACATTACATCTTAAAATCAATAAAAGATCCGATTTATTTTCTCGAATGATTTTAAGATTTTTACACCCGAGCCCATCCTCGAGAACGGGTGACCCACGCGATCAAAAGTGAGGCTCGGCCCTATCTCCAATAGGGCCGACCCTTCCTCGGGGGCTAGGACGGGGGGAACCCCTGGACTCCTCCGATACTAATCGAATTCGAAAACTCAAAAATTTCAAAAATCATTGAAATTTTTTATCTCCCGAGTTCGCTTCTCATCCAAACCAAACGCAGACCTTATAAATCTTAGACAAGCAAAATAAATCTCAGAGGGTAGAGCCGGCCGAGCCGTGAGACCGCTTACGCCCCCGGGATACGGCATCTCCACTCGCCACTCTTCGCTTGAATCTTAGAGTATGGCTCGGAAAGGAACTTATAAGAGTAGCGCCTGTAAGGGGAGAAGGCTCAGGTGATATCGAACGAACTCTTTTCCTAAAGCGCTCGCCCTACCGAAATCCCTAGGACCACGGCCGAGTCTACGCCCCTAAAGCTACGACGCCCGAAAAGGTCCCCCGAGGCTCGAGGGCCCGGGCTCAGGGTCGGCAAAGAAAACGCTTAAGGAAAAACATTATAACAAATACGCGAACTAAAAAACAAACATGCGCTGAATATTTACATGAATATTAAGGCCTCGAAGGGCCGCATGTTTGTTTCTTACAAAATCCTTTTGGGCACGATGGCCCGGCTTTCCTAATCTAGGTTCAGGGGAGGGAGCTTCACGTCTTCTTCGAAGAGGGCCGCCAGCGCCGTCCCAGGGACCTCTATGGAGCTGATCAGCGCCAAGAGCTCGTCGTTAGAAGCCTCTATGAAACCCTCGCTGACGGCGTCAGTGTCAAAGTTCTCATAGTGAGAGTTCGCCACCGCCAGCGTCTTGTGGACGCCTGTCAGGAGGGCTTCCTTGAGCTGGACGCCCACCCATCCGTGGAGGGGTTCCAGGCGGCTCCTGAGGGAGCTCCCCAAGGGCTCACCACCACCGGTGCCAAGGGCGTCACACAGCGCGCGTGCCACCCTCTACAGGTCCCAGTGCTCGGTGACCTCCGCGTCGTACATAGCGTTGAGGATGTCGATGGTCCCTTGGGCGCTGACGGCCTCCACCTTCAAGACTGCAGCAACAAAACCGTCAAGCTACGGTGAAAGAACCATAGGCAATCGGAACGAAAGGTAAAAAAGGTAAAACTTACCTTCGACCTCTTCCCGAGCCGTCCTCGCCTCCTCCCGGACGGCGTCGACCTCGCCCACCACCAGGTTCAGGGCCGTCTGGGAGTGGTCCAAGTCCGAGGACAGGACCTGCACGGCGGCCACCTTCTCGGCGGTCAGCGTCCGCGTGGTGTCCCGCTCCCGACCAGGGCGGCCTCCAGCTGCAGGAAGCGTTCCTCCAGGGGAGCAACTTGGCCCCGAGCTTCCGCGACCTCGACCTCCAAGATGTCGCGGTAGCGGGACAGGTCGGCTAGCCGAGCCGTCGCGCTGGCGAGCTCTTCCTAGGAGCAGGCGAGGGCCCGGCTCTTCAGCTCCAGCTGCTTCCAGAGGCCAAGGCCCTGCCGGAGGAAGCATGACTTCTCCCGGGAG
This sequence comes from Eremochloa ophiuroides, assembly GCA_038502445.1. Taxonomy (NCBI): domain Eukaryota; kingdom Viridiplantae; phylum Streptophyta; class Magnoliopsida; order Poales; family Poaceae; genus Eremochloa; species Eremochloa ophiuroides. The sequence goes on along the minus strand of JAHLJS010000005.1, from coordinate 19,443,597 downwards.
GTTGTCATGAGCTCCTAGAGAAGAAAAAGACGCAAAAGCAAACTGGCGAGTCAAACGGCAATGCCAGCCGGAAACACCAAGACGACGAAGGAGGTAAGACAAATACACTCACCTGGAGTCGCTCCTGGAACTCCGTGTCGATGAAGTCCATGAGGAGGCGCAGGCTCTCCGACCACAGGGACTTGAGGTCCTAGACGGCGTCCCAGCAAGTGGCCTCGACGTCGTCCCGCAACGAGAAGACCGGCGGGGCTTCGCGGTTCGCCCGGCTGGTCCACTCGATGCGGGAGCCCGTGAGCACCTAGTGAGGGGCCCCCGGACGACCAGCGCCATGGAGCTCGCGGGCGGTGGCGCCGCAGCCTCAGACGACGACGGAGCATCGACGTCCATGGTGGCTGCACCGGTGTCGGCCGGCTCCAGTACCGGGGCGGCCGTCGCCTCCGTCGGAGCATCCCCGAGAGCGACAACGGGCGCCTCAGAAGTTGGAGCAAGAGCGGTCTCCTCGGCGGTGGCCATGGCCACGACGACCGCAGAAGATAGGCCCACCTCCGGCGCCACCGAGCCCTCGACCGAACAAGCCTCCGCCGAGAGAGCCTCTTCAGCCAACAGGCGATCTTATTCTCCGGCGGTGCTCCGGGCCTGCACCTTCTGGACCTTCCGGTGCGAGACCTGAAGGGCCGACCCCGGGCGCTTCCTGGAGCAAGACAGGGAAGAAGTGAGTATGCACGACAAAGAACGAAAACATGTGAGAAAATGATTCAACAAATCACTTACTTGGTCTTGGGGATCGCCGTCTTCTTCGCCGCCCCGAAGCTCGATGGAGCAGCAGGCCTGGCGGACGGCGCGAACTGCGTCGCGGGCGGAGTGGTGGACAACACCTTGACGTCGGAGTCGTCACCGCCTACAGATGCCCCTAGCAGCGGGGGATCTATCTGGCCACCGGGGGTCACCTCAGCGCCGCCATCCTTCGGCGGGGACGCCCTGGTTCGGGCGGACCCCAGCTCGAGGTCCGGCGTCACGGCATCGCCCAACTTCGTCGCGGGCGGCGTCCTTTCCCCGCTCCCTCTGGCCTCGGCCATCGCGGCGACCAGCGACGCATCCGGAGGGAGGGTCCACTGGAATAAGGGCCCTTGAGCCCCATCACCAGCCGTGGTCGAGGGCGCGGCCTCGGCCATCTCGGGCGACGGGCCTGAGCCCGTTCCCGGCCCCTCCGACGGGCCCTCGCGGCCGCCGGTCAGTGGATCCTCGGCCACGAAGGCCACACCAACCAACACCGCACCTCCAGGCGCGGCCTCCGTCAACTCCGCTCGGGGGCTCGGAACAAGGCCCCCGGCGCTTTCGCCGGCAAGCGCCGACATAGGAGCCTTCCCCGGCTCGTCGGTGCCCATCGCGGGCTTTGTAGCCACCATATGCTGGGTGGCCTCAGCGTCAGCATCGTCGTCATCATCATCGTCATCGTCGTCTTCGTCATCCCAAGAGGGGGACTCCTCCTCCGGCTCCCCGACCTCCCGCAGGCGGCGGCGACGCTGGGCGAGCCTCTGGGCCTCCCGATGAAAGGTCCAAAATGGCTAGAGGGGGGTGAATAGCCTATAAAAAATTCTACAAACAACACTTAAGACAAAGTGATTAGACAATTAAGCGGCGAAGCGAATTCTTTCGCTAGCCTACTAAACGATGCAAGCCACCTAACCGTTCTAAGCTATAGTCTCTATTACACACACAAGAAGCTAAGTTGCTACTTCTACTCTACTCCTAGGTGAGCAACTAAGCTACCAAGCTACACAAGAGAAAGTGCGAGAGTGTAAAGAGTAGAGAGAGTGAATCTTATACCGCCGGTGAAGAGTAGTGAATACCAAAAGAATAATCAATCACAATACAATAGAAATCCTCGGTAGAGAGATGACTCAAGATTTTTTACCGACGTTCACTTGCTTGCCGGCAAGCTAGTCCTCGTTGTAGCGATACACCCACTTGGAGGTTCACGCGCTAATTGGCATCACACGCCAAACCCTTCTCAAGGGTGCCGCACAACCAACACAAGATGGGGATCCACAAGCTACGAGCAATCCACTAGAGTAGCCTTTTGCGATCTCCCGCGGGGATAGGCTCAAGAACCCCTCACAACTTCACCGATCGGAGGCGGAGACAATCACCAACTCCCCTCAACGATCCTCGCAGCTCCAAGCCGTCTAGGAGTCGGCAAACTCCAAAAGTAACAAGAGAAAGCGCTGTGAAAGACAACTACCAAGTGCCTTTAGATGATCTCTTTCAAAGCAATGCACTTGATGCTCTCCAATCTCACCAAATGATGAACACAATCAAGTAGGATGAGTGAGAGTGGAGTGGGAAGGCTCACAAGTATGCTATAATGTTCAGAAGTCTCTACTCTACCTCCCCAAACCAGCCAAGTCCCTATTTATAAGCCACACAGAAAGAACTAGCTGTTTGGGCAAAACTGCGCACCGTCGATCTGTCCGACGGCCAAACCGTCGGACTAACAACACCGGTCCGACGCCTCGGATGGACACCACGTGTCCTCTGCCATTTGAAGTCGACCGTTGAAACACAACGGCTATTTTCTCGCGCAAAGACTCACCGTCGGACAGAGCACCGTCGGACCAAAAGCCTCGGTCCGATGCCCTTAGCAGACCACCGTCGGACTGAATCGCAGAGGGTCGTCGGACTAACGATCGCGACAGTCTGACACTTCCAGAGAGCTCCCCGAGCGCCGAAATCCGTCGGACGATAGTCCGACGCGCACCGTCGGACTAAACTGGACAGTCCAACGCCCTCAGAAGCAGCCACGTGTCAGCTCTCGCTCGTTTAGCACCGTCGGACGCTCAGACAATAGTCCGACACTCCGAAACACAGAGTTCGACGCTTTGAAACTGCACAACGCTGGGTTAGCCGTCGGACTCAACTAATTGGTCCGACGCTCTGGCGAAGTTAGGGTCCGACGCCCTGTTTTCTCAGGATTTTCACTCAAACCTTTCACCCTTTGTTCCCAAGTGCTAACACCAAGTGTTCTACACTTTGTGCACGTGTGTTAGCTTTTCAAAAGAGTTTTTCAAGGGTTTGTTAGTGTCACTAGCATCTATATGCAATGCAATGATCATGAACACCTAGTGGCACTTGATAACCGCATTTCATCAACGATTTGCCCTCTTGATAGTACGACTATCTATCCTAAATGTGATCACTCCCTCTATGGAGTCTTGATCACCAAAACCAAAAGAGCTCCTATTGGTTATACCTTTGCCTTGAGCTCCCGGTTTCTTATCAACTTCCTTCTCATCTCTTGATGGACCTTGTGGACACCTTTGATGATGGATTTATACCATTTGCATGGATGCCGTCATTACCCTTCACGTGTGGCCTCCATGGATCCGGTCCTTTCCTACATCTTGTTTGCTAATTGTTCTCATGAAACACTTAGAGCACACTATTAGCAAACTAGGTTTCATCAATTACCTAAAACTAAACAGGGCTTTCACCTGAGCTTGCTTCCTCCTCTTCGAGGTATTCCTCTCCTTCTCTGCACTCTGCCATTCGCCCCGGAGGCGGTTCTGGGCTCGAAGGATGGCATCCTCCGGGACGGGGGGCAGAGAGGGGCTTCCCTCCCACGAGAGGCCCTGCGCCGAGAGAGGAAGAAGGATCAGAAAGGGAGGAAAGACGGACAACCGACGAAGAAAGAGAGATACTCACCAGCGAGATGTACCCCGGGCGTGGGCGTATCGCCACCCTCTTCAGCTCGTCTCGGGTGGGGTGACCGCTTACCGTGTACCTTACACGGTGCATGATCTCCTTGGAGCTAAGGCTCTGGTTCAGCATCGCGGTCTCTACCCTCGACGCTCCCTCCACCATCTCATATAGGGCGAGGCGGCGCTCCATCAGAGGCAGCACTGTCTGCGTGTGGAAGTGCGCCACCACCCTGGCCGCCGTCTAGCCCTTGTCCCACAGCGTCTGTAACGCGGCAAGGTAGGGACCCAGGTGCCTGGCGTCCCGCGTCGGGCATCCCCACTTCCATCGTGGAATGGGGACCGAGATCACCTTCCCCATATACTCGGGGAAGGCGTCGTCGTCGTTCCGCAGGTAAAACCAGCTGTCGTGCCACCCCTTGTTCGATGACTAGGCCTTGCAGGGGATGTACTCGGCGGAGCGGAGCCCCCGGCACTGACGGCCTTCCGCGGGTTCCCCACGTCGAACGACTTCGTGTACGCGTTGACGCGGAAGAGAAACCGCCAGAGGTCCCAATGCGGCATCACCCAAAGGTAGCCCTCGCAGACGGCGGCGAAGATCGCCGCCTGCAAGACGGAGTTAGGGGTGAGGTTGTGCAGCTCTAGCTCGTTGGCAAAGAGGAGCGCTCGGCAGAACCGGCTTGGCGGCGACCCGAGCCCCCGCTCGTGGAAGGCGACGAAGCTCACCACGTACCCCTTGAGGGGCCGCGGCTCCAGGTGGTCACGCGGCGGCCCGATCCACTCCGGGCGCTGCGGGTCGGTGCGACGGCGGAGGAGTCCCAACCTTACGAGCTCCTCAAGCTGCGCCTCCGTCACTGAAAAGGGGAGCCAAGGCTCCACCTCGAGCGCGGCGGCGGCAGTGGTGGCGGCGTCAGTGGGCGATGGAGCAGCCATTGCAAGAGGAAAAGGGCGCGAGAGGAAGAAAAGAACGCCGGCGGCGAGGGCGAGGAGCTTGCGAAGGGCTCTGGAAGATGAAGGCGAAGAAGCTAAGGCAGGCGAAGGCAGCGAATGGCTAAGGTAAAAAGAAAAGGAAATGGTTCTTTCCTTATATACTTAGGTCTCGAACACGAAGCGGATGCAGTGAATCTACCGCATTAACTGCACGGGCCCCACCACGACTCTCCACATTCGCCGCCGCCTTCGCGCATGCAAACGTCCCGTCTGCCCCGAACCTTCGCATCCGTCTGGCTTCCCTCCTTAAAAGGTGCGTCGAATCATTACACTAACCCCCTCGATTTCGATGATTGCTATCCTTCCCGACGAAGGAACCTCGGGCTCGGGCGCCCGTTACGTTTCCAGGGGATCGAAGACTGGTCTTTTGTGGCTCGGATCGCCCCAGGGATACCGAGCGAGGGACAGCAAGTAGGTGGATCACTAAACAGTCAGTATCCCGACACCCGAGCGTCAGAAGGGACACCCCACGCCGTGTCCAAGTCCCAGCAGCGAGTTGATGATGTGGGATCCCTTCTGAGGGAGGCATCAGGCCCTCGGGACCCGTCGAAGGGACCCGACACCCATAAATCGACCCTCAGGGAACTTTTGAAGTGTGCTTAGGTCACTAGCCGACCCCCAACGAACGGGGCACGGACCTCCACTTGGACTGACCCGCTTGCAGCTCACCGGAAATGCCAACTCGCACCTCATCGTGGGAAGTCGAGCATGACCAAATCTTCCTCTTCTCGAATAAGAGCGCGAAGGTCGAACCTAAAAGGACCCGATCCATCCCCAATACGAAAAAGGGGCTCAGGGACTCTCTTTGTATCTTGGCAGGATAAAAGACGCTCCCGGATCGGCCATCTACCCGCAGCAGAGGCTTGGGGGCTCCAGCACCGGAAAACTCCTACCAAGGGACAAGTCGCCAGCGAGCAAGAAAGCACCTGAGGTTCTACAAACTCGATTTCAAGCCCTTGAAGGGATGCATCATTCCTCCAAGGCCTCGGGGGCTACACCCACCGGATAAAATAAACAAACTTTACTAACATGACAGGAGAAATCAACTTGAGCCTCTGGAGGAGTGCCTTCACTCCACCACAGGCTCGAGGGCTACTGTCGGGTACCCAACTATGGGGTACACAACTTCAACGCAAAATCACACTTCCCGAATAAAGCCCGGCCCAAGAAGGCGCCAGCCAAGGCCTACGCGGGAATGGCCCATGCGAGAACTTCCCGTACGGCCTAAGACAAAGCCGCACGGAAGCACATCGCCTCCCTCGGGCGTGCGGACCCCTCGGGAGAAATTCTCCAATTCGCCCGAGCCTCCGCGACAGGCCTCGGAAAAGCAGACCTCGAGTGATAGACTTCCGATTCGCCCGAGCCTCCCGCTACGGGGTAACTCCCTCGGGCGCACCCCTCAGGTTCGCCCGAACCTTGCCGACGTCAGCAGGGCAAAGTTGACGGCCAAGGGACCTTCCCTGACCACTTTACTAGCACGGTCCCATCGGGTGGGGACACAGCTGCGCTCCTAACGCGCACGTTCGCCGTACCAACTACCCCATCCCCTCTGGCAGGCGATCTAACAGTCCTACCCCTCCCACGCCGCTACAGGGACGGTCAACCGTACGGCCCCATGAGCTGACGAGGAGATTCGCCAACTACGACGACGACTGCCATGCCCCGGCCGCACGTGTGACACCAGGAAAAGGGGAATGATAGTCGTCTGGCCAACCCGGTGGAATGAGCAAGCCTTACGATCAGGCTCGCCTATCCCCTGGAAAGTACCTCACGAGGAAAAGGAAGCACCCGAGGGAGGACACTCCTCCCGCTCCGTCCCGTCATGGCCCCGACAGCACCAAGGTCTCCCGAGCCTCGGGAGCTTATACTCAGAGGTCAACCTATCTACTCGTTGCACTATGCAGGGTCGGACGCGACGGCATGACGTAGTACCGTGCAGAAAACAATGTCCAGCACTGTGAGACGCCTTGGAACTCACCAATAGAATAGTGGTGGATCAACCGAATGATTAATGCCATACCGCCGAGGCGCCAAGATGAGGGCGTGGCTGACGATAGCCACCGGTCACCACCGACTCCGCCATGCCGAGCACTGTAACCACAGGGCAACACATGTAACTCTAACCTCTCCCTTGTAACTATAAAAGGGAGGACAGAGACCGATCACAGACACGTTTTTCACTCACCACCAGAACTCCCACTCACTACAATCTACAAACACAAGAACACACACGAACATTCATACTCACAAGAGACTTGGAAGCCCCTCCCTCTCTCGACTAGCTTGTAACCCTTGTTACAAGCACCCCGGTGCAAGGAAACATGACCCGATCTCACACTGGACGTAGGACATTCATTGTCTGAACCAGTATAAACCCTGTGTTCCTCCTTGCACACCATCCGTGATCTCAACCGTAAAATCTAAATTTACTTACCGGTGTAGCACTCGCTAATCTAACCACCGACATCTCTCTACCGAGGATTTCATTTGTATTGATTTATTGGTTTATCATATCGACACCGACGGTATAAAATCATCACTCTACCCTTTATTTTCTTACATTTACTTTTGTGTAGTTCTTTTTGTAGTTGCTCACCTAAGAGTAGAGTAGAGTAATGATTAGCTTCTTGAGTGTGAACTTAGAGACAATAGCTTAGAACAGTTAGTTGGCTTGCAACTCTCTGTGTAGGTTAGCGTAAAATTCGCTTCGTCTCATATTTATCTAACCACTTTGCTTAAATGTTATTTGTAGAAATTTTTATAAGCTATTCACCCCCTCTAGCCATTTAGGACCTTTCAGATGGGTGAAAGACGAGGAGAGAAGAGGTAACTTCATCACGCCTACGCGAGTGCATGAGCGCTGCAGCAGGTCGGGCCGAAAAGAAACGGAGGAAATTCGCATTTCTTGGGGCCTGGTTTAGAGTGATGTAGATTCCGTGCAGGACAGGCTCTGAGGTTGGGCCAGTGTGGCAAACACGAGGAGTTGCAGCCCCAGAGCGCAGCCGGGCCGTCGGGCTACCTCCACAAACGCGCCCATATGAACAGTAAAGGATTTCCGAGAACTGGCTCGCCATGCATCGCCAACCAATTCAATAATATATCTACAGATACAGATACAGGCATATAGCGGAGGTAGCCGGTTGTAACGTTGGACAGCTATATGTATCTACTGATACAGAGGTTGAAATAATTCTTTTTAAAAAAAAAAAAGCAGAGCTAGCCGCACAGTACAAATGCACACACCCGGTAGACACAAATGACAAATTGGGCGCGCATATTTTCTCTTGTTGGCATGTCCCTTTCCAAGGTTTTTAGAAGCATTCATCAGAAACCAAATCACGCATGACGTGCGCGTCTCGCGGGAATTCTCGTCTTTCGTGCTACTCTCCTCTGTCGGATCCTTCTATTCTGTCACGGATGTGTGCTTGGTCCGGTCATGGATCACGGACGACACAGTGCACACTGCTGTCCAGCAAAGCCACGACACACGGCGATCTGGCCATTTGGACGGGTTGTATCAGGCTGGTTTCGTGTACAGGTGCCACCTCACATGTTCCGTGAGATATCGTATAATGTGTCCAGATAATAATAAAAAATTAATTACAGAACTTGTAACTAAATCGTGAGATAAATTTACCAAGCCTAATACGTTATTACTAACAAATATTTATTTTAACACCACATTATTAAATTGTGTACTAATTAGGTTTATAATATTTATCTCATAAATTACTCATAATCTATATAATTAGTTATTTTTAGTCTACATTTAATATTGTACTGTGCATGTGTCAAATGTCTGATATGATAGGTATAAAGTTTGGAAAAGGAATTAAATATTGCCTTAGTGCGCACGCTTCTTTCAGCATTGATTTCTTTCTTTATAATTAATTACTAGTAATGGACAACAGACGATATCACTTCAAGTGTCGTAGACTTGTGCATAAGGAATCTTTTCCAAATATTTAATTTATTAGTACTAGCTAGTTGCTGAAAATGGATAAAGGTTATGAAGTTTGGACTTTGTGACATCACTCATCAAGCCCTTAGAATTTGTAATGTATTCCTCCGATCCAGTTCAAACTTTTTATACCGTTGTCGCTAGATTAGAGCTAGACAAACTTACCTAATACAAGTACACATCATAGACGACGCCTAGGGCTAAGATTGTGGCTTAGGAGCAGAGTTGCCTGGTAGGCTTGGAGCTAAACAACCCCTTAGCTCCTACTTGAATTAATAAACTTGTCAAACTTGTGCCTCCTAAACTTTTATGGAGTATGATACTCCCTCTGCAAAATATATATATATATATATATATATATATATATATATATATATATATATATATATGAGTTACGTGTCGTAAAAAAATTATATTTGATTAAATTTCTAGTGAATAATATTCATATTTATGACTCCAAATTAATTTATTATGAAAATACATTTTGTAATTGATCTAGTGGTATTTATTTGAAATCATAAATATTGATATTTTTATCAATAATTTATCAAACTTTATCGACACACATCTGTTCTACAGTCAGAATTAGATTTTACTCCATCCATTTTAAAATGTAAGGTACTCCCTCCGTCCCTTTTTATTTGTCGTTTACGCTTTCCAAAACAACTTCAATGAAATATATATTAAAAATATTAATATTTATAGTACATAATTAGTATCATTTGGAAGATCTTTTAATCTATTTTTAATAAATTTATTATGAGATATAAATATTGCATGTATTTTTTATAAATCGAATCAAATTTGTGACACGTAAGCCAATGATGACTTATAAAAAGGAACCAAGGGAGTATTTTAGTTCTTTTATGAGACAAACTTCTCTAATTTTAACGAACTTTACATAACACATACATCACCCAATTAGTATTATTAAATCCATAGCGAAATACGTCTTGATAGTGTATTTATTTGAGATTGTATATGTTTTCATAAACGTGGCTAAATTTTGAATAGTTTAACATGGAGAAAAATTAGGGGTTATTTGGTACAGCTCACAATAGCTTTACGAGCTATTGTGAGTTGTTTTCTTTACCAAACAATCTTTTTTAAAATAGTTTCATGGGTAAAGCTAATTTTCTCCCCCTCTTACAGAAGGTTGAGTTGCCATGAAGCTGAAAAAATAGCTTCTCTTAGCTTTCTCTCTCATTTTATCTCTCTCAACTATGCATGAAGTTATTAGTAATGCTAATTTGCCAAACAATATTTCCAAAATACTTCAGCTTCTCCAAACAAGTTGTTTATGAAACTATTTTTAAAAAAACAGCTTTACTTATGAAGCTGAGGTTTACCAAATGGAGTCTTAATATACATTGTATTTTAAAATAAAGGGATTGTTTTTTGTTTGGGGAAAATAAAAGATTCCACTGTAACAATCGAATAGATAAGCTTGAACTATGGCCATATATGCCCTGCAACATGAAGTAGCGATAGTGAAACAGCCAAACAGGCCACGTGCTGTTTGAAAGGTATGAGGTCCAAGTCGCCACTGATCACTGATAATACTAAAGCGAAGTGATAAATAAGGAAATGCCTAGTTAAATTTCCAAAAGAATTTCGGAATTCGAAATCTTTGAAGAAATGGGAACTCTACAACTCCTCTGGAGAAAAAAAAAAACAGGATGAATTCAATGGTAGCATCGACCTATTTCTAGTTCATGTCACGCTGCATTCGTCCCATGGAATCGAATCGAATAGGATCAATTAACACGGAGAGTGAAATTCGGGTTCCTCTGAAACGAAATCACGAATTGACAGTCCTGCAATTGATCCTGATCTCCCCCGCGGTACCCGTGAGCGGAGTGATGTTGCCGAGGCTGATCATGGACGCGGCGAAGTCCGACGAGAAGGCGTCGGCGTTGGTGCCGTAGAGGCGGACGAGCGGGTCGAGCGCGCCGTTGTTGAAGAGCTCCTGGTCGGAGCGCAGGAGGCCGGCGCCGGTCATGAGGCTGCGGTAGTATCCGTTGTCGAACTGGTCCGGGGTGAGCGCGTCGAGCGGCGCGAGCGCGTCGTCGCCGCCGGACGCCGGGCATGCCTGGCGCTGCTGCGCGGCGAACGCCGGGCTCACGTTGTCGTCGCAGTAGACGCGCGTCCGGAAGCTGGCGCAGCGCGCCATCCCCACCGTGTGCGCGCCCGACAGCGCGGCGAGGTCCCGCGAGCTGAGGCCCTTGGCGGCGAACCCGGCCACCAGGCCGGCGAGGTCCGTGTCCGGGCCGGGGAGGTCCGTCCCGGCGCCCGTGCCGTTGGGGAACGTCGCGTCCCGCCGCCCCAGCGGCACCGCCCAGCTCGGCCCGCCGAGCTGCGCTGCACACGCGCCGGCGTTTAGACGGATTGAGAGCACGGGAGGGACTAGGGAGGGAGGAAGAGAACGGAACCAGGTTGACGGCGTCGCGGGCGGCGAGGGCGAGGATGTCGGCGCAGGAGACGGTGGCGGGGCAGGCGGCCTCGACCTGCGTCTTGATGGCGTCGATGAGGTCGAAGCCGGAGGTGGAGCCGCCGGCGTTGGGGCCGGCGCTCTTCTCGCCGGGCGTCGTGGGCGTGTCGTCCAGGAGCAGCGAGGCGTCGCAGCCCTGCAGATAACAGGGAAGGATCGATGGAGGGAGTTAGCCGCTCGCTCGCTCCGCTCGGTGTTGCGTGGTCAGAGTAGAGTGACTCACATTGACGAAGCAGTCGTGGAAGAAGAGGCGGAGGATGGCGGCGGCGCTGCGGGAGTTGTTGGTGACGGCCTGCGACATGGCCTGGCGCACGACGCTCTCCACGGTGGGGCAGCTCGACGAGTAGAACCCCGCCGAGAGCTGTGCGCCCGCGCCGCCCGCGAGCGCGGCGAGCAGGACGACGAGCGCCGCCGGCAGGAGGAGCAACCGCCTCGCCATCACAACCCAACCCAACCGATGACCCTCTCGGAGTCGGAGATGAGAAAGATGATGAGATGAGCCTGCCTGTCAGAGTAACAGCTAGTACTGCGGCAGTGCCTGTGTGGGGACGCTCGCGCACTGCCCATAGCGTCCACAGTGCAGTGGCGGTATACGTGCGAAGGATGGTGGCCATCCGTTTGCGGATGGAATCTAGCGCGACGACCGCCCGTCCCTCCCTCGGTCCGCGTGGCTTGGCGGTGGCCGAACCTGGTTCTGGTTGCAAGCGCACACTGGCTGCACAGATGCCACGGTGCCGTCGCCGAAGCGCATCCGATGCCCGATGTGCAGGTTATGCGCGCGGCCAATGATTACTTGCACCTGGTGCTGGTGCACGCAGGTCTCAAGTGCCGTGCCCCGTGCGGGCGGTGACGGTGACGGTTAACCGAGAGGGGCAAGCAGCGAGCAGCACGGCGGGCATGTCATGGTCATGGGCAACGCCGCGACGGCAAGCGCAACCACGGGCGGCGGCTAGTTTGTTCAGGTGCGGTGGGTGCGGTGCGGTGCGGTGTGGTGCCGCTCCTGGTCCGTCCTGGTGGTGGTGGCCGGTGGGGTTGGGTCAGGACTCAGGTGGCGCCACGTCGCGTCGCACTGCCTGGACCTGGAGCAAACAGTGCAGGTGCGATTGCGACCACACGAGAGGCGTCGATGGGTTTGGGCTCGTGTTTAGGCCACAAGCATATGAGAGCCCTTATGGCCTCAACGGGCGGGCGAATTGAGGCCCAGTCCAGCTGTGAAGGGTTTGACCAGTTTCGGTTGCTGTGCTCCAAAAGCCCATGAACAGATCCATTACAAGTATATTTTTTTTTTCCATTGCAACGTCTTTTTCTATTGGAGGTTCTCTCGTTCCTTTTATTAAGCGTGATATGCTAGTACATTATTATACCAAATCGGCATACGAATCGGCCTTTGATGAGTTCTAGTACTACAAGCATACCCACGTGTCTCCACGGAGGTTGATGATCTTTTAGAATAGGGAGAATTGCTTATTTGGCCCTGAAAAAAAGTTCGGTTACTTATTTGGCCCTTTTTTTTTAAAGTTGTCTATTTGGCCTCAAAATGAAATTTTATTACTTATTTGACCTTCTATTACTTTAGAGGTCTTAACGGCGTTAAGTAGCATGTAAAAAGACCGTTTTGCCCCTCCACTAAAAAATAAAAAAAAAGTCTTGCTTGTTTAATGTATGTGTGTGTGTATTCTCAAATATTCACATCACCAATATATATTCTCAAACCCTAATTTGTAGAATATATCAAGCAAGATTGTTTTTTTATTTTTTTAGCGTAGGGGCAAAACGGTCTTTTTACACGTCACTTAACACCGTTAAGACCTCTAAAGTAACAGAAGGCCAAATAAGTAATAAAATTTCACTTTGAGGCCAAATAGACAACTTAAAAAAAAAGAGAACCAAATAAGTAACCGAACTTTTTTTCAAGGCCAAATAAGCAATTCTCCCTTTAGAATAATTATATTTATACAAAGGAATAAACAATTATAAATTAATATTAGTGAATGACGTGGAACGCTGATAAGGACAAACTAAATCCATATCCACATATTAGTGAATGATGTGTCTTGAAGACATGTAGATTATGATTATGAATCTAGTTGGATATAAATGCATCTGATAGTGTCTTATGAGGTTGATAGCTTGCAAGTTGAGATTGAACCTTTATTGGGGTTTAGAATTATAAGAGATAATAGATATAGATGCAATGCCAAGCAATACCACTTTCTCAGTCCGAGAAGTGCATTCTTGGAAATGGATTGGAACACGCCAAATAGCTCTAGCGCCCTGATGCTGGTTGGGGATCCACAACCACGGCTAGTAATCCATTGTATTAAAGCTTAAGTAAATCCAATAGTTTTTAGAAAAAAAATTAATAAATAAATATATTAACGCAAGGAGAATGCAATGCAACCACATAGGCTAACACTGGTACTTTGAATATTTATCCACATAGGCTAACATCAAAATGACTCTACCGTGATTTAAATAATTTCAAGGCACCATGAGAAACATGATTCTAGGGGACAATACTAAAACTAGTTTGGTATTTTTTTTTTCTAGCTCGAACAAAACTTGTGTGGCTTTTCTAAGATTAAATTAGATTTAGGATTTTTGTTTACATTATTTTTCCATGTGTATTTGGATATGCTGTTTAAAATATTTTTTGTCTGATGTATCTCTTGGACTTTTAACGTAGTCCGATTTTGCACCTATTACAGCTGACGCACAGGATGGCTGGCATGGCTCCATATCAGAAAGGCTGCCATTAAAACCACTTGGGGGGTAAACCAGATGGTTTTAAGAGTAGAGTGAGGGTGTTAAAATTCGATTTTATAGATAGATAGACGAGGGAGATAAATCAAATGATTGTGAAATAAGTTGAAGGGGCCTAGACGACTTTTTCCGGGTGACAAACCAAACCAAAGCTTCCGTTGAGCAAGACGGTCGCCAGAGTCACATCGATCTGTCTCACCATGTCCCAGAAACCAACTGCTACAGAAGACAGCCACGTAAATAGCGTCGCCGTAACGAGAACTCCCGCTCATCACATTTTGCCGCGCTTCTCTGATTAATGTGACGCCGACCGGGCCGTGTGCGTCGTATCGTCGGTGCGTGTGACACGGTAGGGATGGCACATGCATTTTGGTCATGACCGGTCGAGAGAGACATCTCACACCAACACACCCTGCCCGTCGAGGCGTCGAATGCTGGAAGGCAGCTTCCGTTATGGTGCATAGTGCTACTACTGGCTATAGCCAGTGGCACATACAGTACTAGTACGTAGTAGCACGGGTGCACCTGCCCAAATTCTGTTGTATGGGCATGATCGATGTCCAACCGTAATGTGCTAGCCGGATTGACACGTACAACCCCTTTTTCATGCGTGAAATCAAATTAAAGCACTCACTGTTCAGTCGGAAAACGATGCTATTCTTTTTTTTACTTTTAACCAAATATACATAATAAAAATATTAATATTTATAGTATATAATAGTATAATAGATTGTTATTTTCATAATAAACTTGTTTGAAGATATAATGTTGCTAATATTTTTTTGGTAAATCTAGCCAAAGTTGAAAAGATTAACGGCCTAATACCACAGTGACAACTGTTTTAGGACGGAGGAAGTGAAAGCACCATTGTATATGCATTGCATTCGTAAACTGCTAGTGGGAAACAAAAATAACACTTGTCGTCTGTTCTTATTCGTGGCCTCCCTGGAAAAATAATCATGAATCGCCAGTGTACGTACACAGTCTAGAATCGTGGTACAAAGAAAACAAAAACAAAAAGAATAACGCGGCCAAATAAAATTAAAATGAAAAGCGGCAATGGCCATGCAGTGATCGATGTCTCACGGCACGCTGGGCCCCCACCTCCGTCCTCCTCCATCCTGTGTCCTGACAGCGCCGCTCCACCCAGCAAAATCCCTGGAATCATCATCATCGTCATCTTCTTCTCCGCCGCTCCCTTCCAACGCACTCCACACTTTCCCCGCAAAAAGCCACACTCCTCTTAGCTGGCCATGTCGATCGATCCAGACCGTCCGTCCGTCCGTGTCTGTTCGGCGGGCGCACAAATCTCGATGCAGTCTACTAGCTAGCTAGAAGCTAGTTGGGCTTCCGGCAGTTCGCGCGGATCTCGCCGCTGGAGCCGGTGAGCGGGCTGATGTTGCCCATCTTGACGACGGCGGTGACGAAGTCGCGCGCGAAGGCGCCGGCGTTGCGCGCGTACTGCGCCGTGATGCTGTCCACGCCGCCGCCGGCGCCGAAGAGCTCCTGGTCGGAGTGGAGCAGGCCGAACTGGGACACGACGTCGCGGAAGTAGCCGTTGTCGAACTTGACGGAGGTCATGGCGTCCAGCGGCGCCAGGTTGCCGTCGGTGCCGCCGGGCTGCGGCTGGCAGATCTGCTTCCGCTTCGTCGCGAAGCCGGCGTTGATGTTGGTGTCGTTGTAGATCCGGGAGCGGAAGCTCGCGCACCGCGCCGCGCCGATGGTGTGCGCGCCCGACAGCGCCACCAGGTCCCGCGAGTCCAGCCCCTTGGACGCGAACGCCGACACCAGCGCCGCCGCGCTTGACGACGGCGATGGCAGGTTGCTGTTCGCCGCCGCCTGGCTCGCCGTCCGCGCGTCCCGCCGGCCCAGCTGCACCGTCCACGTCGGACCGCTCAGCTGCATTGCATTGCATTGTTTGTCAGTGAAATTGTTACTATTACATTATTACACGGTGCAGCCAAATTAAAGCTAAACCAAGTATGGTAATTAATTAAACACTATATACTGCGTGGCCGTACGTTACTACTATATTTATGGCCACTTGCACGCGACAACTGATTGCAGTTGTTGGGGATATGATCTGCTTTGCGTTGGTCGAGAGGCGATCTCGAGTGTCATGCATGGACTACAGGTAACTGTGACGGGTGAACGCTACCGACGGAGTACAGTGGGCACATGCATGTTGTTGAGTGAGCGTTTGTTGGACGACAAAAACGGGAGGAGTCGATCACCAGATGAGATGAGGGAGCATCCGTCGTGCGGACTAGCCCCGGCCCCGGGCTAAGCTAGCGGTTGGTGAAGGCTGGCCCGCACGTTGCTCATCAGCCTGTTTGACGGGACCGATCGAGCTAGCCGAGTTGCACTGCACTGCGGCATCGCATCCATGGCTTGGCTATCGATGAAGAAGATGCTATGATTGACATGCATGTGTGTCGGCAGCAGGTTGGTGGTGTACTGCCACTGTTGGTGCCAACAGCAGCAGTGGGACGGATCGGAGGGAGAGTGTGGAGCCGTGCGATGCAGGCAAGCAAGCAAAAAACCACTAGTGATGAGTGACTGACCAGGTTGACGCCGTCGCGGGCGGCGATGGCGAGGATGTCGGCGCAGGAGACGGTGCCGGGGCAGGCGGCCTCTACCTGGGACTTGATGGAGTCGATGACCTCGAAGCCGCGCAGGGAGTTGGCGTTGGGCCCCGCGTTCTTCTCCCCCGTCAGCGTCGCCGAGTCGTCGAGGAGCACGGACGCGTCGCACCCCTATGCCGGCAATGTCCATGTCAGTCATCGAGATCAGATGCGGAAATGCCGCAACCAATTTAACCGTGCGAATTGAATCCTACTGCTGCTACTACTAGTACAATGGAGCTGGACGACGGCGACGTATACTGCTGACCGATAGATACCTACCTGGACGAAGCAGTCGTGGAAGAAGAGGCGGAGGATGGAGGCCCCCATCCGGGGCTCCTGCTGCACGGCGGCGGCCATCCCGGAGCGCACGATGCTCTGCAGGCTGGGGCACCTCGCGTCGTAGAACGTCGCCGAAAGCTGCGCCGTGGCGCCCAGCGCTAGCACGCACGCCACGGCCACCGTCGCCGCCGCCACTCGCGTCAAGGCCGCCGCCATGGAAGCCGGCTGCTACCTAGCTTGCTCGACTTGGGATTGGGAAGCTAGGAAGAATGGGAGTGCTAGTAGCTTTAGCTAGCCAGCCTCGGACTGACTGCTGAGGTGCTATCGATGGCGTCCTAGCGCTGCTGCCCCTGAGTTGGTTATTATATAGCCCCGACTAGGGTGGTTACATGCGGGACCGACACACAACAGGGCATGCAGAGCTCAGTCCGTGATCGTGAGCACATAGCAGGGCGCCCTGCAGTACAGGATCATCAAATTTCTCAGTTATTAAACACTTCAACTGCAGGACCGATCAAATTGTCTCATGAATCATTCACTACTCAACTAGCTATAGTATATTTACGTAGTACATGTCTCGGTCTATCTTGCCTTTAGATCGTACTTCTACGCGCAGGTACAACAATGTACTTATAGCTAAACAAATACTGATATGGAGGAAAGAGAGAGGGGAGCTTGGCTTCCATACAAACATCAAGCTGGATACGGAAGCATAGGCATAAATGGGTCCAAATAGAATGTGTCGTGAAGAGAAATAAGAGAGAGAAACCTTTCCAAAGTAAATTAGAGCCAACTACTATGGAGGAAAGAGAGAGGGAAGCTTGGCTTCCATACAAGCATCACGGAAGCATAGGCATAAATGGGCCCAAATAGAATGTGTCGTGAAGAAAAATAGGAGAGAGAAACCTTTCCAAAGTAAATTAGAGCCAACTACTATATAACTTGGCTCTTACAACTTACTTACGGTTGGATGGTATGGCCGGTATGGTACAGTATCAATATGCATGTGCGCGTGTACATCTGGCGTGTTAATTACGGTGGAGTTTGGTACTGTAACTCGCATCGTCCTACGTGGTTGTTGCAGTACTACGTGAGGAGTAGGGACAGGGGGACCCAGCTAGCTAGCTCCAGCTGGTGGGTAACACACTCTACATTTGGTTATGTGTTTTTATATCGATTATTAATCTTAACTCTGCAGCATTCGAGTAACTGATTCAGAATAGGCATGGCCTGAAGAAATTTTGCTACCAGGTATTGTCTAACAGCATTCGAGTACTTTGACAGCAGAGAAATAAGTACATAACAGGACCTTTTTTTTGCCTGTCGAAGTAGAAGACAGAACATGCAGATCCCTTTCCGAAGTAGACTGCCTATTCGAACTATATTATAATTATTTGTTTGAATTATCTTGTAATTATTTGTTTAGTTATTGTTACGCATTATATCTCATGTCAAATAAAGGTAAATTAGACAATCCACACTGATAAAATAATATTACAGTCTGGGGTACCCTTCTAGCCAAACTCCCTTCATAGACAACTCCAACTCCACTCAGAGCCATTTCCACCTAGAGTTTTAGAGAGAAACTGCTCTGTCTAAAGTTAGAGTCATACCAAGCAAGCCCTAACACACCTAGAAGTAGCATAGCTGAAGCCGGCATACATTAGGCGACTCTCGTCAACCTTTTTAGGACGACCCGGCTGCTTAGGCACGTCTCCATCGCCCTGCAGATGCCAAATACTATAGGCTATCGATGGCATACAAGCCACGTACGTACGCGTACCTTGGCATGTATGCGCCCTGCCAGCTCTTGTGCCACTTGTGTTTTCTGTCAGGATATATGTGGTTGCAAGGGTGAGCGTAGACCCTTTTTTTAAAAAAAAATTGAAATGCACCTACATTGTATTTCAATTGATGAAGAAAAGTCAACATATCTTATAATTTGGAATGAAAATAGTAGAAAGAGTCTGTCCCTGGAGATTCTAGAGTAACCAAAAGTTGCAGGATAAAATTCCATTTATACCATCAGCAAAATCTATAACTATCATTTACAAGCCATTTAAAATTCAGTGTTCCCTTCATCACGTAACTTTATTTTCTTTTTTTCTTTTCAGCAAATGGTGAAAGTTCTTTCAATGACTCGTGTACCCATGATGACGCTAACAACTCATTTAAAGCTAAAATATCCATGACAATCATTTGTGTGGGTTGTTACTTTATACTCCCTCTGTCCCATAATGTGCGACGTTTGAGCTACAGATGCTTGTCCCATAATGTATGTCGTGAGCTACTCCAGACCTACTACGCATGAGCTGTACCACCTGTCCCACACTCCATCGGTGCAAGTGCCGCATCCTTATCTCTCCCTCCTGCACTACGCCACGAGAGCAAGGACGGTAACGCCAGATTTGTTTATTCTAAGAAAATGGTGCAGAGCGTAGTATTGATGGCATGTCCGATCATTGATGTAGGGGCAGCAGGGTATTTTGTCACTTGTCTTGGTAACTGGATTGAGCAGCCGACGACACACATTCTGGGACAGAGGGAGTTTATAATAAAATTATACGGCTTGCCTGAAGTATTTATGACATCTATATTGATAGCATAATGCTAATCCCTTTCTTTTTCATTAAAAAACATGGAGGCTGGTGCTCTTGCTTTTTTTATTTTATTTTACCCCTATTTTTTTTTTACTTTGTGATTCTACTCCAGGTTTCTGAATCTAAAGCCATCATTTGCCCCTATTCTAGACTCTCCTGGCTGAAGGTCAAATAAATAAATAAGAGAATGTGCAGAAAATAAAACAATGAAGCCCCCATTATCCTAACCTTCTCGGCTTCAGCCGATGGTTGATTAAGCATAGGCAACATCTTAAACTTTGCTTACATTTAAACTATTCGTAAATTGCTACAAAAATATATTAAAATGCTATCCAAATATTCAATATCAAATAAGAGGTTAAAATCATAGAGTAAAAAAACCTAGGGGAAAACAAGTCCTTTTTAGTTCAACAACTCTGTTAACTCCTCTAAATGGAACAAGGGCAAACTCTATCTGCCTCTTCATTTTTTTAAAAAAAAAATAGGGGCAAAACGATAATGTTAAGTAAATGAGGGTAACATGACAATTACACTTCAAAAAAAGGGTAAAAACACAAGAGCCAATAAAAAACTAATAGAGAAAAGTCAACATCTTGGTTTTTGACATTTCTTTGGAGTAACAATGATTGTTAAGCTTAATATTAATTACTTTTTGAGGTTAGAACTATCTTGAAGGCTTGATGTTATTATCATTGATCACTCCTAAGTTTCATTTCAAGCTCCCTCGCAATCTCAATGTGCCATGATGCAGGTTTAAATTAGCATTTATGCCAAAAAAAAATTATTCAGAGTGTATTCTGTAACCTAAAATTATTAATTTTTAATAAAAAAATGAGATCTTAAAATGTTAAAATAAGAAGACAGGTCAATTTCAAATTGACAAGCACATAAAAAATACACCAAATAATTAAATTAAAATTTGATTGTATATTGAAAAAAGTGTTGTGCACACAAAAGAAAAAAAACATTTAAAAGTAGCCGATAGCCGCTAAGCTCATATCAGCGTATATATATATATATATATATATATATATATATATATATATATATATATATATATATATATATATATATATATACACTACTCTCTTTAACGACCAATAAATCCCAGCCCCGGCGCCCTGCCCACGTGTCCTTTGCTACAGTGCTTCGCTACTTTGATGAACAGTGTTTTACTGCCCTTTTTCCCACACGCTTTCCCGGTCACGATTTCCTGTGCGGGCGCGGCGGAGCGCGCCTGCCGACCTAGTATACATTATGATGTATTTATATGGACATGGTTAGAAAATTAAAAAATAAAGAGAGAGAGCACGCAACGTTAAGTAATTTTAATTAGTGTTGTAATAATTGAATATGAACTTTAATACTTATGTCTCCTAATATTCTAGCCTAAACAACATTTTCCTCCAAGTGTTTAGTTTTTTTTGTGGAAACTTGATCTGACCAACCTTCTTCTTTCATATATCTCCTCTAGTTTGGTAAAAAAGTCGTTTTTGGATAAGCTTTGAGTCAAACATTGAAAATATAAATCATAAATAATTTTAAACTGTTGAGTTTGGAAATGTGAAAACTATATGAATAGATTTATTTTGAAATATACTTCATAAGTATGTATATATCACTTTTCAACAAATATTTTTATAGAAATATGAATTCAAAGTTATGTTTTTAAGACCGCGTGTTGTTGTCAAAACGACTTTGTTTACTAACTCGGAGGGAGTCCTCACTAGCCTATTAACCCATGCTTCTGCATGGACTTATATGAGGCATAATATTCGACTGTATCCGAATCCAAATACTCAAAATAATATTTTCTGGTAAGTATATGAGATAGATATCAAAATCCGCAATGATCCATATTCGAATATAATATTCAATAAAAAATATGGGACGGAATATAAGATATGGACAAAAATCAGAATTACTGATATCCGTTTATATCTGATCCAGTTTTATCCCTAGGCAGACCTATTAGAAGTTCGTGGATAAACTAAATACCAATAGAAGAATTATTAAACAAATCATGAGATTTATTGTCCTTGTTCTCACTTAACTAGGAGTTTATTTTGCTTGTGGTTCATGTTGTCATTCAGCAAACAGAAAAAAAAAAGATGGGACACATGGTCCTGTTTTACTCTGCCTAGCTAATTTGCTCCTCAAATCATAGTAGCGCTACAAATGGACAAAGTTCACGTGCAAGTCGATCATTAACGAAATATTCTCAACCATTCATTGTCGGGGGATAGCACAGACGAGAAAACATAATCTACATCCATGTAGAACCAATAATTTTTCCCCGCTCGCAAAAGGAATCACTAATTAATCTTCACCTGCTCATCGAGAATCAATTAAGCCACATTGTCGTGTAGAAAATAATGAAAAGAACATAGTAGTACTGTACGTAGTATCATCCACATGTAAATCAAAGGAGGAGCTTTAATCATTCAGTTTCAGCAAAAGACCGCGACATTGAGACTCCGTTTAGATCTCAGTTGCAGTTGTAATTCTGCACTGTAGCACGTTCGTTTGTATTTGATAACTTTTATCCAATCATGGTCCAAATAGGCTTAAAAGATTCGTCTCGTGATGCACATACAAAAAGTACAAACATGCAAACATTTCATCTACATTTAATGCTCCATGCATGTACCGTAACGTTGATGTGACTAGTTACAGTTGCAATTTGCACTGGATCTAAACAGGGCCTGTGTTGGCTGTTGCTGGTAACTAGCACACACGTACTAGTAGAACCTAAAAATCACAATCATTCAAATAGTCAATCATTGCAGCGTAGGACGTACGATCGAGTTTGCATTGGCATGCTTAACAGGAATCGATGCGCTGCGTCTATGAATCACATAAACAAGATGTATATTCTTGATGACGCTTGTTATGGCCCTCGTCATAGATACGTTCCCTCGATATGCTCCAAAACTAGTTCATATGGATTAAATTATTTCTTATGGACTGCTTGAAACATTGTGGAATAAGAAATAAAGCAGTTTATAGCTAAAGTCATCTATAGAGCTATGGACTGTCCATAAACATTAGAAAATAATTACTTCCTCTTTGTCCTGAACACGGAAGAAGTAGCATATATAGTTGGGTCTCTGCGTCCTCGACAGTGAGGTGGGTCCCATATATTGATCCACATAGGTTTCTACACTGTAGCAAAAACAATAGCTATAGTCCACTGAGACAAAAACTGCCTGTATAAGGTCGATAATCCGTATACATTGTGGTTGCTGGAGAGATAATAACAGTAACTTTGCTTGTTTAGCCCCAAAATATTTGATGCTTTAGAATTTTGGACGTGGAGAAGTAGGGCCTTCTAACGTTCGATTGTCTTCTCTTAGAAAGAAAAGACAAGAGAGCCTTCTTTCTCACAACGTCGCCCATCTCCGCCACCACCCCACTGCTACCCCCCCCGGCTAGCAGCACCATTGTAACCAGCCGCACCGTCCACTGCCCATTGCCATTGCTCCACCCCCACCATCCGCTAACCCACTATCGTGCAGCGGCAGTCTCACCCACCGCCCTCAACTGTCGGTCCACCCCCGCCGCGCCCTCCGCTAATCTAAATCAAAGTCCTTGTCCCCATCGATGGCTCTACCCATCCAGTTGTCTCCTACTATTGCTCAATGCCCCTTAAACCACTACTATCACCGGTTCAGCCGCTTTCCCCAGACCCTCCTCCTTGCCCTTCCAAGGCTGCAACCATTGAAGACCTCCCTACAAGCTAAAGTTCCAACTCCCTAACCCTGACTAGAGCTCAATTGAGATGGTATAGTTCATCGGAGGCGGTGGAGGTGGTCAGACAAGAGATGCAAGACGATGGAGAAGAAGGTCGCCGGACTTTGATATGCATTCAATATGTTCTACTTTCTTGCATCTTCCTTCTTACTTCCAATTTACCTCAAATTTTTCTCTCTTTTTTGGATTTGAATGATTCACTTAGTTGTGCTTTCCGTTTAAGCATAAATGGCCCATTTAGGTTTTACCTAAAATTTTTAAAATAAATTAGTGCTCAATGAAAATTAGTCTATTTTTGCAAAGGTAAGAGAGAAATATATTAAAACTCAGGAACGCATATCCACAAATTACACATGAAAAAAAAATCTAAATAAAAACCAATATTCTATCAAAGCTTGTTACCCTCCCCTGCGGATAGTAACCACAAACTGACCTGTTATTGCAGATGAAAACAAGTCCTACAATAGAGGCCTTGTTGTATTTATCGTCAAAGTCATCACAGGTAACAAGCACCCACGGACATCGGTGATGATTTCATCGACAAATTTATTTGGACAAAACCTAAGCAATCTAAATTTAGAGTCCTGCTTAACTGTGAATGAGAGATGGGACCTCTCTTTCTTACCACCAGTGACATTGCTATTGGAAGGAGGGACCTCTAGGCGACAGCAGCTTCGAGCCCTAGGCGGTAGCATTGTCAATTTGGCATAGTATCGGCCTATCTCGGCTGACTCAATTACAGCAATTGAAATTACCCATGTACATTTATTTATTGAAGTTACTGAATGGAGTAATCGTGGATAAGAACTCCGCATAACCCCTGTAACCAACCAAGTAATCATAGACAAAAACTCCCGCACTACTCCTCTAACCAACCATTTGAGAGCTCCAGGCAGAAACTCTCATAACCATCCATTTGATGCCTCCGTCAATCAATCAATGCAAGCGGCAAAACCAAACCCACCCCGTGGCGTCACCCGAGCACGGTCATGCCACAGTTTGGCTTGGCTCACGAGCGTGGCACACCGTTGACCCTTCTCTCTCAACTCCACAATCAAAATGCACACTCAAACCACCTATTTAAGCTGACACAACATTTAGTAAAAATCCCATATGACTAAGACTTTAATGCATATCAATTAATACAACTCTTAAGATTTATTTAATTGAACCAAATTCAAAATGGGCCAAGCCCAAATTAAAACCAACAATAAGGAGCCCCTTTTATATTTCTTCAAATGAATCGGAAATTAGTGAAGCTATAAAAATAAGCTTACTGATTACCTCTTAGAGAGAACCAGGGCTCGAAAAAATCCTCCCTCAAGGAGAGGAGTATAAGGTGGCCAAACGGGTTTGGCCCGATGTGCTAACATGGGCACGGTTTGAAAAAGCATTACCCTAGCCTGACAAGGCACGAGAAGCCCTTAGTGCCAATGCCGATATGGGCATGGGCACATGGTGGTGCCTAGGTCGCGACTCTGGCCTGGAGTGTCGGCATGGGCACGACACAAATTTTGGGCTAGAACGATATGGCCCAATCTTTTTTAGTCATTGGATGATTTTAGGGGATTTTTAGCCGTTGGTTGAAAGTATATAAGCACGCAATTCCTAACTCCCATTCTCAAATAACTCCCTTGACCGTGTCCTCCTCTCTCGTCTCCACGGTCCTGCACTCGGCACTTCTCCTCCCATACTTTTGACGACGACGACCTCTCGGCCCAGGGGAGTTAAGAGTGGTGTGGCGACCTCGGTATGTACAAACCGCTCGACATGTAACATGACAGCCTTTGCGCGGGAAGTGGCGGCGCGACGCCGCCAGGGCTGGTACATGCGCCATGGGCGACCATGCCTAGTAGCATGGCATGACATGATTTAAAAGTCATAGGTATCGTGCCTGAGACATAATTTGGATATGGCAACACCAGAAGTCAAGCCAAATCACAAAGAAAACCAGCCAATATTAATTGGTAAAGCTGGCCAATGCAACTATATATTTAAGTAAAGCATATGAGGAAATTTTCTGTTTGTTCCAATAAAATCCAACCACTTGCCGGCAGGCTGAGACGAATATCCTCGTCGCTTTGCAAAAGCTTAGATAGAACCAGCACATTCTTAGTTCTGTTTGGTGTTTGCACTTGAATGGTTAGGTACGCTGTATGTAGGCACAGCCGGACACAGGTGTCTCTGGCCTACACTGCCGACTGCCCTACTCCAAACAGACAAACGCTTTTGGAGAGGCTGACCTGTGACTAGAGGCTGCAGCCGATGAGGCCAGTGCTGACCAGACTAGCATCCAGCGGCAACGACGGGATTGCTTGGGTTTCGCAGCTGATTCTGTGGCTTCGGGTTGGGCTGGCGCTATCAACCTCCTCCCATTGCCATGTGAGCTGTTGTTGTGAATAATCAAGCTGCCATTAGGAGCGCTGCGTTAATCATGATGAAGCGCATCTCGATCTTTATGGCCTTTTTAGCGCTACATCTTTCCTTTTTGCATTGCAATTGCACCCAACTTACATACATATCCAGGGAGGCACGCGAAAGAGGATAGCCATAATTGGTCGACCGTTAAGCGTGCTAATCCTTTTCCGGGGTGAAATGGTCTATCCACATGAGCTTTACAAGCCTATTTGGTTGCTGCCGTGATAGGCAAATCCGCAAACGCCTACCAAGCAATAAATCAAGTCACCGGCTACCCGAAATGGAGGGTCTGGATTGCTGCTTGCCTAGACAAAGTTGCATGAGCGACAAGCCAAATAGGCCTTGTGCAACATCTTCAGTAGTTTCCAAAATCCATTCTCAATCTTGATTTTTTGGGAAGATTGAAAAAAAAAAAACTCTCTCTATTAACTCTTAATGTCAGCTTCCAATCTTTCTAGGAAACAAAACAATCCAATTGCGCGGAAAGATACACGCACATATTCAATCGGCACAACTAAAGGTGGAAGAACACGTGGAAGAATAAGAAGAAAAGGATAGAGTTAATGTAAATGTACGAGAGAAAGAAGGTATACAATTGTTGGAGTGATTTGGAAATAATTTGGTATTTTGGTGTAAAATTGCCTTCTATTATGAGTCACTAGTATAATACCCGTGGTAACGTTATGATAGCATATAACACACAAACTCTAAAATAGCATGAATTGTATAAACTTGCAGATAACTTACCCTTCATTAATAGCGATAGGTACATTTCCTGTCATATAACCACAGCATGAGGTAGCAAACCCTCCTGCATGTCTACCTACATTTTTGTAGTAAAAAAAAGTTTACCCAACTTGCTATGGATATATTACATGCTACGGTGACAATGACATGACAGCTAATTCAATTACTATACTATATTTGGCAAGTTCATGAAGTAGATATTACACAAGAAAAAATTAGTCAGTTTTTTAAACATTGCAATGTATTTTTTTCTCATTGCAATGTATTTCTTTTCTCTGGTTGACATCTTCCATTTTTTTAGTCTCAAAGAATGTACAGATTCTGTATTGCAACAAGATGGAGAAAGACGCCTTAACACGGGCATCAACTCAGAAATTCAACAATCATCGAAAATCCATCTTGATTTATCTAAATTCAAAATGACAGCCAAACACATCCTTTTAATTTCAAGATAAAACTGATCACTGCAAGGTACATGGCGAAAACTTCTAGCAACCTGCAGACCATAGGAAAGATTAAGCATCGTGCATAAGGCCCTGTTTAGTTTCCAAAAATGAGAATCTTCCCTGTCACATTAATTATGCTTTACGTATGTACTGAATTATTAAATGAAGTATCAAGCTGTTGCATGTTTGTACTTTTTACCTGGTTTTTTCGAGACGAATCTTTTGAGTCTACTTGGGACATGATTGAACACTTATTTGAGAAGATTTCCCGGACCGCTACAATGACTTTTTGCCTCACTTTTCGGCAACTAAACAGACCCTAAGTAATAATAAGTTATTCTACATTCAATTAATCTGTTTTTGGCTTTTCACACAAAAAATTCCAAGGATATAGCCAAAATTGATAGGTACATTAATTTTACTAGATTTTGTGTAGATATGGCCACATCACTCTCCAAACATTACATTTGAGTTTGCAATCATGTGAATGCCCTAGAAATTTAAAGAGATACATATGCTACGTAATAAGGAGTAGATCATGTAATTCATCCAAACGATGACCCATGGTTTGGAACATCTCCTAACCTGGCTAGTGTGCGAGCGGTCAGGCCGGTTTTAAATAGGGGAACGTATCACGTGCAAACTATAATTTCGTAAAAACCTGTGTAAATCACGGCAAAAAAATCATCTAAATTCAAAAAAAATCACACATGTAGATTATATGATGATACATAACCTTACAAAATATCTTGTCCAAACTCGACTTTGTTTATGAGATATAAAAATAACAAATTTAAAGCCAGAAAGCTGTCCTGGTGATTTGTTAGAAATTTGTTATTTTTATATCTCACAAATGAAATCGAGTTTGGACAAGATATTTTACAAAGTTGTGTATCATCATATCATCTACACGTGTGATTTTTTTGATGAATTTAGACGATCTTTTTGCCATGGTTGACATAAATTTTTACGAAGGTTATGGTTTACACAGGATACGTTCTTTCTAAATAGACCATGATGATTGTCATGGAAGTGCAGGTGCCTCAGCGCCTGGAACCAAGTGGCAGGATGAAACAACAGATGGGGTGAGGGGCTCCCAGGATGCCTCCTACCTAGCACCAATTTCGTGAGGGAGACGAACCTCTCCTCACCAACAAACACCAACCATACATGCCAATTAAATCATATGTTTTTTAATTAAACAATAGCAACACAATTTTCAGGTAATCTCACTTAACTAATAAATCCAGGATGGAATCACTCAAATCCTCGCAGAGTGGACTGGAAATCCTCACTCAAAATGCGACCACAAGGTGCAGGGCCTGTGTTACATCGTGTTTATTTACACCAACATAGGTGCACGTGGCAGATGTCTCTACTCTGCAGTAGGGATAGAACTAGCACTTGTACTCCGGCCACTCTATACTGCTATTAGTTGATCCCCTATTTTATTTTACTAGTATATTAACAGACTTAAGTGTCACATGTGTTTAGGCGATCTTAACAAACCTAAGTGCCATACGTGTGTAAGTGAACTTAGCAAACATGCACACTTAAACATATATACGTGTCACGTATATTGGAACTAAAACAAGTACATGTATATGTGCAAGTGTGGTACGTGGCTAAGTGGTATTATTCACACCATTTAGCTGAGCTGAAATTCAATTGGGCTAAATTGCACGGCTAAATTTGTTATGAGAAAAAAAATAATATTATGTAATTGAAAATAAGATGAATTTAGCTCAAGCAAATAGAACGATTATAATAAATTAAAGTGATGTACTCCCTCCGTCTGAATTTAATTGTACATATACGATTCTGTAGCTGTGAAGTACAATTTTACCCCTAAAAACGCAGCAGGAATGTAATGAAGCTGACGACCGTACGCTACAAATATGTGGACACAATTTAGACAGCGCATCAACGGACAGCACTGCATTCCTGTGGTTCCCTTTTTAATCGTTTTTCTGTGCTAGCGCAGGTTACAACTGCTGGCGCACTGCTACTCTTCGATGTATCGTGTTCATTTATTTTGAGATTTTTTTTTAATCTTAAACTTGTAATTATTTTCAGATGGAGGGAGCATGTGTGTTAGAGAACTTAGAAAGACATAGCACTTAACCTTGACGGTCAACCATCAAGTACACTGTAACATCCCCCCCCCCCCCCCCCAAAAAAAAAGTTTTTTTGACAGATTAAAATGACACTAAAAAAATAATTGTTTTCCTTGGCGGTTGAAATAACACTCTAAGCAAACTTGTAATTTTATTGGAGGTTCTTAAAACCCGCCAATAAAGCATCCATATTCCATAAGGACTATTTTAATCCTTAGAAAATATATATTTCTTTGGCTGAATTGCAAGACTGGTTGGATTGTACGGCTGATCATGTTGTGAGAGAAAAATACTGTTCTGTGGCTGACTAAAAACTAAAACTAGCTTTCTTTGCTAGTTTTATTTTGTCACTTTAGAAAATTCTTGACCATAAATATAATTCAAGATTCTGATAGTGTTGTATTTTTTTTTCTAGTTCTTGACAAATATGTATGGTAGCTTATTTTTTATATTATTACAGTAGGATAATAAGTAAATAACCACTAGTTCTAGAACTGAATAGGAAAAGCTATATGGCACTCAAACAGAATGGATAGCAACTGAAACTCCAAGAGCAAGAGGTAATATACTAATATACTTTTTTTTTTCCCTAAAAACCGGCTTTCCTAAGATTCCTATTGCTCATCTACCCAATGATTGTTAACCGTCTACTCCGGTAGTTGTTCGGTTCTTAGTCGATAAGTCTGTCTTCTATCTATTCTTCTTGGAATCTTCTCTAAAGCAAGCAAGATTTTTATGTCCTGTATGGAAGAGCGGTTGAAGAACCATGTTGAACTTGGCTAACCCTATCTTCCGAGAGCCTCTTCTTTCAAAGGTAAATGAGCCGCCCTACTATCTATTAGTGGATTTCCTTCCTTCTTACTTGAAGGTTGTTATTACTTCTGGGCAACTTCCCTTCCCCGTATGGTCGACTATTTCATTCCTCTCGAAAAAGAATAAGGGGCAGCTGACGAAACCTTCCTGTTTCCTTTCACCCGAGAATCGTTCATTGGCCGTAGCAGCGCTCATATTCGTTTCGCCTACGGATTTCCTTGGATCAACCCGCCCGAGCTTCCCTACCTACTATTGTATTTGATTCCCACAACCCCACATCCTTGCTTGTTTTGTCATCACTGTCCACTGTAAGACCTATCTTTCTGGAGTCGGGGTGAACTCGTTTACATGAAATTGGTGGAATCCGACTTCTCTGCGCTTGCCCAGCACCTTTCGTTTTATGGACCAGGACCAATTTCACCTCAGACCATGGTGGCTGGATAACGTTCTCTCAAGGACCTGCAAAACTCTCTAATGCTGATGATCCAACGCAAAAAGTATGATATTTCTATAATGGAATTTGGACAAAAGATAGGAACAGCGAATCCTTGTAGGAGACGGGTTTACCGGTGCAGTTCATATGCTTCCTTGCGCTAGAAACCAATACGCACGTACGAGGCCTACGATTCTCTAGTTGTATTGGCAAGGGAAAGAAGATGCTATGTACCCCGAGCGACTCTGACGAACCTATGGTTCCATGTGGAGTCACCATGACACTTGCATATCTAGCAGGGGACAAGTGTAACCTAATGATCTATTCGGCTCTCCGCTAAACAGATTGGGACTGATATATCACCACACATTTTCAAAACAACTTGACAACGAGAAACATAGTTAGGCCCTGTTTAGTTATTACCGTAAAAGCTTTATACATATTTAGGCTATCTGCACCCTTGACCTCCTAAAACAATCTGTATAAGCTGGGGGCCCATATGTCAGGACCCATTTGGAGGTTCCGAGAGAAGGAACGCTGCTTTCCTATCGGCCTCTATCGTGGTCGCTAGAAAAACAAACAGCCGCCGTCTTTGTCCTGCCGACAGCCGAGGTCGGCGGCGCTCCACGGCGTAGAGGCGCTCCTCGACGCGACGGGCCCGCTCCCTCCGGTGCAGCAGGCTTCCATGGCACGGCAGCCCTCTCCAGGCGGTGGCGCTCCCCGGCGTGGCCTCCCTGAAGCTCGCCCGCCGGCCATGGCCTCCTCCCTCCGGCGCAGGGGCTCGGCCTCCGTCCTCTGGCACAGTGGTCCTACCTCCGCGGCGTCCCTTCCTCCCTCTGACGCGGCGGCCCGGCCTTCGCAACGCCATTCGTCCCTCGGCGCGGCGGCCCTCACCGGTGCGGCGGCGCTCCCCGGCGTGGCCTCCCCGAAGCTCTCCCACCGGCCATGGCGTCCTCCCTCTGGCGCGTGGGCTTGGCCTCCGTCGTCCGCTCAGTGGCCCTACCTCTGTGCCATCCCTTCCTCCCTCTGAATTGCTGGCCCGGCCTCCGCAACGCCGTTTGTCCACCGACGCGGCGGGCTTCCACGGCGCGGCGGCCCTCTCCGGTGCGACGGCGCTCCCCGGCGTGGCCTCCACCCTCCGTCACGGGGGCCCAGCCTCCGTCCACCGGCGCAGCGGCTCGACCTCCGCAGCCAGGCTCTCATCCCTCCCTCCTCCTCCTTCCCACGCGCAGCTCACTTGCCGGGCACAACGGCGGTTGCCGGCAGTGTGGGGCCCATGGCTGCAGTGATAGCGTTCCGGAGCAGCACCTCCAAACTTGGAGTTGCCCTGTAGCGACCTCTTCGATAGAGGGGCTTTTACCGTGTTGCGGTGCAGCGGTTGAACCTCCATTTTTGGCATTCAGTTGCCTTTACCGTGGCACGGTGCAGATAGCCTTAGATATATACACAGAGTATTAAATATAAACAAAAAATAACTAATTATACAGATTGCTTGTAAATTACGAGACAAATCTTTTAAGTTTAATTAGTCCATGTTTTGATAATGGTGCTACAGTAAATATTTGGTAACGACGAATTAATTAAGCTCAAAAAATTTGTCTCGTGGTTTACAATGGAGTTATGTAATTAGTTTTTTCTATCTAAAAAATCCTTTTGACATCCCATGTAACATCGAATGTGATACGTAAAAAAAAAAAATTAACCTTAAACACCCCTTAATTTGCAGTATAGTGGTACAGTGGCCTTAGCTAGGATTAATCAAGCACAACATGCATGATCGATGGATCTTGAGTGACGTGTAACCGGTCGCCTGCTGCAACTAGTATCTTGGTAGAGAACAGGCCAAAGCAGAGTGCGCTGGCTCGACCGTGCCGCTGACAGAGACCCCGGCCGGCCGGTCCGCCTGGTACGTGCATGTATGCATGCAAAGCTAGCTGGTGCCCGTTTGAAGCTCCCTGGCCTCTTCTGCCGCCGCAGTAGACAGTACATAGCCAGTATACTCCCTTTCTCCCACTGTCTTTGACGTTTTAGCTCCCGGACACGTTCATCAGAGAGACTTTGAACTCAGAGAGCGCGAGCGTCTAGGTACAGAGAATAGACAGCGAATGCAGACATTCAATTCCTACCTCCAAACGGCAATTCATGGGGGACGGAGGAAGTACCTTGCAATAGTTCCCCATGGATTCATGCATGCATAATTGCATAGTAAGCTTGAAGTTTGCTCAAGCTAGCTGACGCCGTTATGGTCTTATGGATAATCATCCATATGTTGTAGACGATGGTCGTCACTGTCACTGACGATCGTCGATCGATATGGTAACGCATAGAGAATAGTTTTGCATTCAGATCGTCACTGTCACTGTCGAACGTCGATCGATAATTATCTATTGCAGGCTACAGCAGCAAATTGCACGCCGGCACCCGCACATGCGAGATTTGGAGTCTTGTGGACTGTGTGTGATCCGACACGACCGTGTGTGAAGACGACGAACGAAACGAAACGACGGCCCATCTCTGACCGATTGATCCATGTACTGCGCTGTAAGTACAGTACATTTGATTTGAATAAGCTTCTTTCCTGCAGAGAACGTACGGCCAGACGACATTGCGGCAGCTTACTGCTACTACTAATACCCAAGTTGAGGATGGAGACGACATCCATGGCAGAGGTCTGTTTGCTGGGGAGATCATAAGGGCTTGTTAATTAGTGAATCTGAATGCCCAATTGCCAATTGCAGTGGATGGCCATTGGCCGGGTTAGTTGCAGTTGCAGGTCCCCCTGTCTGATGATCTGATTGTGGTAGATTGGGGCCGGGGTGTGGTTGGTTAGTTGTGGGGAATCTTTACCTTACCATGCATGTGCCCAAAGGGGACCTTTGTCGCATATAGTTGAAGTATCTTCCTCCTTCTCAAGAAATCAGACTGATCCTGATCGAGGTCCCTACAGTATCACAGCATTCTAGTCAAGGTAAAGCTAAAGCCTAAAGCCTAAAGCTTCCTCTGCCCTTCATTTGGTTTATGATCCTCGAAGTATCATTTGCAGTGTGTCCTTAAGCTGACAAACCCGTACATTGATTATGGACTATGGCGTCTTGGATACCTGGAGTAGTTTGCAATGTCAGTACAGGGACGTCGCGCTTTGCACCGTGGCTATTTTGATGACTTTTTTTTTTACATAAATTCACCGGGGTCCCTAAAGTTATCACTCTGTGTCAAATAGATCCCCAAAATTGAAAACTGCACATTTAGCACTCCAAAATTGTCACTCTGTATCAAATAGGTCCCTAAAGTTGTCACTCTGTGTTAAATAGGTCCCCAAAGTTGTCACTCTGTGTTAAATAAGTTCCCAAAGTTGAAAACTGCACATTTAGCTCCGCAAAATTGTCACTCTGCGTCAAATAGGTTCCCAAAGTTGTCACTCTAGGTCAAATAGGTCCTTTTTTAATAGATATTTTTAAGTATTTTTATTGTATTAAAATGATTAAAAATAAAAATAATCCCTAAGGTTGGCGCAACCAAAATAGTTAGGTCTATAAAACCTTTTTGACTCCGGTTATTTTTAAAATATTTATTAAAAAAGGATTGAAAATAAAAAATGATCTTTAAAGTTGGCGTAACAAAAACGTTAGATCTATAAAATATTTTTGGCTCCGGTTATTTTAAAAATATCTATTAAAAAAGATTAAATGTAGTACATTCTGTCTAATCTAAATACAGGAACGATATTTTAAAAATAACCGGAGCCAAAAAGATTTTATACATCTAACGCTTTTGGTTACGCCAACTTTAGAGATTATTTTTTATTTTTAATCCTTTTTTAATAGATATTTTAAAAATAACCGGAACCAAAAAGGTTTTGTAGACCTAACTCTTTTGGTCGCGCCAACTTTGGGGATTATTTTTATTTTTAATTATTTTTAATAGCATAAAAATAGTTAAAAATATCTATTAAAAAAGAACCTATTTGACATATAGCGATAACTTTAGAGACCTATTTGACACAGAGTGATGACTTTGTGGAGTTAAATGTGCAATTTTCAACTTTGAGGATCTATTTGACACAGAGTGACAACTTTAGAAGTTAAATGTGCTATTTTCAACTTTAGGGACCTATTTGACACAGGTGACAACTTTAAGGACCCTGATGAATTTATCTCACAGTATTTTGCAGTAAACAGTACAATTGTACAAGTACTTTATGCTGCTGCTGCTGCTTCTTTTTTTTTACCAAATGTACCTCTATCGAGTAGGTAGACTAAGGGCTTGTTTACTTGCCAAAAAATGAGAGAAAAAAAACCTGTAGCGGTCGGAGAATCTTCTCCAATAAATATCCAATCATGATCTAAATAGACTTAAAAGATTTGTCTCGAGAAAGCCAGGTGAAAATTATAAACATGTAACAGTTGCTATTTCATTTAATACTTCATGCATGCGTAAAGACAATCGATGTGATGAAGAAGGAGAAAATTTCATGTGAAGTAAACAGGGCCTAAATCATGGATGGAGAAGAGCAGGTTCTGATGTGCAAGAAACGTTTCGAGCCAATATACTCCCTCGGGTACAAGACAATAGCAGCAAAAGAAATCAATGTGAATATGTATCATCAATTACAACCTATTTGGTTTCCTGAATTGCGGCCCGCCGATTTTGCATCGAATGAATCGTTGGCAGCTTAGCGACGACGATGCCGTGACAGACGGGTTCGTTCTGTATTGCAAACCAAACGAAAATATTAGCTTTGGATATAGGATCGGATGATACGCGGACCAAACACGGGAGCTTTATTTGCCCTCCAGGCTGCAGCAGAGGATCAAGTGGCATTGCTCACGGAGAGGCAGAGATAGCCAGAAGGAAGGAGCACATAAATGTGCTACTTGAACAGGGGAATTGTCAAAGAAGGCAGCTGCAAATCAATGCATTCAGAGCCGCAGCAGATTGAGGCTCTGCTCGACACATCTTGCTCCAGGCCATGCGCTCTTGTTGTCTTCCTTCCTGCGAGGCTGCTGCAACTAACACAAATCATTGGGGCTCTTCTCATCTCACCTCGTCTGGTCCCGCCAAGACTTTTGCCTCCAGGACAAGCTATCCACACATGCCCTTGCCATACATGTCGTGTACAGCCGGAATCCTTCTGTTTCCATTATCCAGTGCGGAGGATAATCGATCGGGCCGGCGTCTCAATCTCAATTATTAATGGCGTCCCAAGAAAAGGGATGCAGTACTCTGGAACCGCATCAGCATTTGGTTGGATCGACCTTTTAATCCAAGCAGCTGATTAGCGAGCACCACAATTCATGTTATTTTATATTTAGATAATACTCCCTCCTGTCATAAGTCATAACAGCTCCTTGTTTAGGAAAGATTTAGTTAAACCTTCAAAACTACAAACATCAAAAACTACTAATTATTATGTTTGAAAATGTGCAAGTTACATGTGTAAACTTTGTGCTCAAATACTTGCAACATCTCTTACATTTGAAGCATCCTAAACATATACTCCACAAGAGATATTAGTGGTAAAACAAATATTCCCTCCGTTCCAAATTATAAGACGCTTAGGTTTTTCTAAATACATTGCTTTTGTTATGCACTTAGATATACATTATGCCAAAATATATAGTAAAAGCAATATATCCACAAAAAGTCATAATGTCTTATAGTTTGGAACGGAGCGAGTACTGTGTAAAAACCGTGCAAAATCAAATGCATCAAAAAGGTATCCTCAGATTTGTTTGTCGAAAGCTTGTTTTTTAAGAGAGGTTACATTTCACATTCACAGGATCAAGGAATATCTCTGTGTCACATTAAATTAGTTAAACATGTTGTAATTACCCATCTGCATGCTCTTAGCCTTGTGGCACCTCTGTTTTCCTTGCTCCCATAGTTGCATGAGGATGCCTTTTCTTATGCAAAATCTCAAGTGAGCTGGCCCACCAGCCCTCCCCCGCCCCACCCTTACAGTCAGCGTCGGAAAATGGGACCTAGCCGGGCTTGGGGTTCCAACCTCTCTCTCTCCTTCCTTCATCATCATCATCTCTGACGACTTTAGAAGGGAGTGTTGTGGGAGTCGGCAGCGACAAGGCAGTGGAGGAGGGAGAGGCGATGGGGCAGTGGGAGAAATCAATAGGGCAGGGCTAGCGGCGTTAGAAGTTTTGGAATGAGGCCTAAATAACTCCAAAGAAATCCCAAAGACCCACTTACACATGTATTTATATATGATATGGTGGGGGACTTTAATCTCACATTGCTAGTCTAAGAGGAGTGAGGCCAAATTAAAAGTGTGAGCTATCTCCAACTCCAACTAGTTAAGCTATGTGAGAGAATGAAACGGAAGAAACACACGCGGGGTGGGGCTAATGGGCGCGTACGCACGACATGCGCGTAAATGGTCCGGCGATTTCCCGCTTTGATATTGCGGGTGCACGGCTTTAATTTGCTACTAAGATTTTATGCATGGAGAAAAATGAAGGGCGAGACGTCGTCCTCTATACAGAGAATTCATCTCTTTCTCGTACCACTGTGCCGCACTGTCACCGTCTTCCCCATCCCGCCATCAATGTGCCATCGACGCCGGGAGAGCAGGCTCCAAAGCCGATGTCTCCTCGTGTTCCTGCACGGAGTAGGGGGCATATCAGGTTTTTGAGAAGCGCCGTTGCGACTGCTTGCTGGACGTCTTTTTCCCTCTACGCTGCTGATCTGGTTCATTGTCGACACTCTGCTTCATCTTTATCTACGCTTCGACATCCCCACTATAAGGATGTCTATTCTTTATTTGTTGTTCATTTTTGCTTCTTTTCTGTTA
Organism: Eremochloa ophiuroides; assembly: GCA_038502445.1. Lineage (NCBI taxonomy): Eukaryota > Viridiplantae > Streptophyta > Magnoliopsida > Poales > Poaceae > Eremochloa > Eremochloa ophiuroides. Next base: position 19,406,662 of record JAHLJS010000005.1, on the reverse strand, counting down.
TTAGCACTAGATAGCACGACTTTGCCTCAGATCGTAGTGCCAATGTGAAGTCACATATCTATAATACATGTTGGTTTTTTCCTTATTGTCGGAATTAATTTGTGTATCGCTAAATTGCTATTATTTCCAATAGGCGGTAGGGGCGCCGCTCGGAACCATGGCAGTAGCGACAGATATGGGGAAGAAGGAGGGTCGTGGACATGGTAGGGCGGTCGACAACGATGAAGGACAGGGGCAGGGGCAGGGGTGAGGACAAGGAGGAGGCCGGGGTCGAGGAGCAAGGGCTGGAGGTAGGCGGTGGGAGCCACCGGCTACTAGTGGTTGGGCGGGACTGGGTGAGGATGAGGACGAGTGTTGACACTTGTTAACGTCTAATTTTTATTATCAATTATCCTTGCATTACACATGAATATCTAGTAGAATAGGGTTATTACTAATAATTTCCACGAGTTTTGGTAAATTGTATATTTTCCAGGGGATTATCTAGAAAAGCTTAAAAGAGGGATTAAAGTGCTTAATTATCACGAAACTTGAATGCCAAGGCAACATACGTCATCGACAATATAGAAGCCTCTGGAAGCCACCCGAAGCAACTGGAACCCCACCTAGCAGGTAGTGGGGCCGGCCTGCCCTAAGGGGGGCCGGGCGGCGCCCCTAGGGTTTCTGGCCGCCGTCTTCTAGAGTCTTCTTTCACCGCCTTTGAGGAGTCATCTCGGCCCTTGGTTAAGTCGGTTTGATCCTATGACACGTATTCATCCCACCGGGCTATAAATATGGGGCCAGACCCCCCCAGGAGGAGGCCAGATCAAGAGCTGAAGAGCCTGAAGCATTAGATAGATATCCATTAGATGTAGGCTAACAATCAAGAAAGAGATTAGAGAGATAGAGTAGATAAGTAGAGATTCGGAGGAGTCCCGGCCTGTCGGAGCTTTTTCATAGCTGTATTTGTCTGGATTCGGCTCCCTCGCCCGGAGCTGCGTTCTGAGGTACTTTTGTATTCAACATTCTGATTCAAGTAAGCATTTATTCTTATTCGTTCTTGAGTTTGCAACTCATATTGAGTGCTTTGATCTTGGTAGCTCCTAGATTGAAGTAGTAGTCCGTAGTGTAGACGTGGTGTGTAGGCTATAATTACTTGTGAATGTACCCTGATTGGCCGGATAGTGGTAGATCGCGTAGGTGACAGCTACGTTGAGTCCTCTGTACTCCACTTCCCGTTGATAGGATCGATAGGTGTATAAGTGATTGGTAGAAGAGAACTCTGATTTCTGCTCTTATTCAGGTCACTGCCCAGTTAGAACGATATTATTCAAAGCTTACCGGTTGTTGGAACTAGATAGTCACTAGCTATTACTTATTCTTGATATTCTCTAGATTGATTGTGTTATTGGGTTAAGAATCAATAGACGTAGTCAGTATCACCTACTGTTCCTTTGGGTTCGATATTAAAATCGGGATTGTCTGGTGAAGTGATACATCGGTATTCTATCTGTGCGCTTGCGGATACTTTGATAATAACAATATTTAATAGAGTGCAGTTAATTTATACCAACAACGAGCGCGAGGTAGACAATAGTCACGTGTTTTACAAGCCTGTGACCCATCGTGTGTTAACGCTATCCTTTTCCTTCCGCTCTATGCTGCTCCTATGCTCCATCAATTAGAGCTTGAGTGACTGTTGTTCACGATCGCCGATCTACTGTGCCATCATCGCCGACTAAGTCTATTGGTTCTTAACCCAATAACACAATCAATCCAGAGAATATCAAGAATGAGGAGATAACTAATGATTATCTAGATCCGACAACCGGTAAATTTTAAATAATATTGTTCTAATCGGGCAATGAAATGAATAAGAGCGGAAATCAGAGTTCCCTCCTACCAAACACTTATACACCTATCGATCCTATCAACGGGAAGTGGACTACAGAGGAATCAACGCAGCTGTCACCTACGCGAACTACAACTATCCGGCCAATCAGGGGACATTCACAAGTAATTATAGCCCAGACACCACGTCTACACTACAAAGTACTACTTCAACCAAGGAGCTACCAAGATCAAAGCACTCAAATAGAGTTGTAAACTTAAGAATGAATAAGAACAAATGCTTACTTGAATCAGGATGTTGAATACAAAAGTACCTCAGAACGCAACTCCAGGCGAGGGAGCTGAATCCAGACGAATACAGCTACGAAGAAGCTCCGACAGGCCGGGACTCCTCCGAATCTCTACTCATCTATTCTATCTCTTTAATCTCTCTCTTGATTGCTAGCCTAGATCTAGTGGATATCTATCTAATGCTTCAGGGGCTTCATCTATTGATCTAGCTCTCCTCCAGGGGGGTCTGGCCCTTTATTTATAGCCCGGTGGGATGAACGCGTGCCGTTAGATCAAATCGACTTAACCAATGGCCCAGATGACTCCTCAAAGGCGGTGGTAGAAGACTCAAGAAGGCGGCGGGTGGAAACCCTAGGGGAGGCACCGCCCGGCCCCCCTTGGGGCCGGCCGGCCCCACCTTGTCAGGTGCGGGTCACCGATTGCTTCGGGTGCCTTCTACACTCTTCCAGGGTCTTCGTGATGATGTTTCCTTCGCGGTCAAGTTTCGTGTCTTTTATGCATTTTAATCCCTCTTTTATGCTTTTCTGGAATAATCCCTGGAAAATATACAATTCACCAAAACTTGTGAAAATTATTAGTAATAACCCTATTCTACTGGATATTCATGTTTAATGCAAGGATAATTAATAGTAAAATTTAGACGATAACAAGTGTCAATAATTACCCCCAGACTTAGGCTTTTGCTCCTACCGAGAAAAGGGTTGGTTTTAAGATGTAAATTTTTTTGGAGAGAATGGAGCATTTAAAACATAACTTGAGAGTGCATTATATAAAACTAGTCTAGTCATGCACGTACTATGGAATTCAAAGTGTCTACCATGAATCTTTGAGTAGTTGAAGAACAGAATAGCTTGAAAACAGATCACTCTCTTCCTTTAGTTAAGTCGATTGGAGGGTATGTAATTTTGCAAATAAACTTAGCTTTGCCTTCTTCTTTTGTAGTACTCTTGAATCACTGATATATCTAATATTTTTGTATCCTTACCAAGGCGTTAATGAAATTGCCTTCTTTATTCTACTTCTAAAAAGCTTATGTGGATCTCAGGTAGGTAAAATGTGAAAACATACTTGCATTATATTTATTGTAAAGTCAAACAATAAATCCACAGAGAAATGAGGCATATAATCGAATCAAGCTTTACTTGGTGGAATATGGTGGAACCTAATTCCACCTTGCTCCTTGAGAAAATAAATCTCTCTTTTATACAATTGAGCTTATTCAGAGAGTATGAGCTATCTTTCTTTTTTTCTTTTTTTTCTTCTTTTTTTTCAAGGGAGGCGAGTATCTAAGCACCTAGTGTTTTAATTTCTTCGGACACTTGTCCATTTTTTTATACTCCCTTCTTTTTTTACATAGCTCATACATCTTTTGAATTTAGTAGTTGAGAGATTTTAACAAAACATGGAGCAATTATTTGGTGACTATGCTATATAATTATTTCTTTGTGTTCTCTCCCAGTGTAGGAGGAAATATTTTTAATAGAATGACTCGCTATTACTCCGGAGTAGAGTAATGCTTATGTGGAATTGGCACTTGATTCGAAAATATGACAGATTTCTTGAAAGGGTTACAAAGGTTGACCAAACTCAATACAAAGACAAGTATTATATGTAGTAAGTTTCTATCATATATATGGCTCTGGTAGGATAGTATTTTTACTACAAAGGAGAGGTATAAATAATTATTTAAATTTTCGAAATAAAATCACCAAAGACAAAACATCAAGGATTGAGTTCTCATTATTCAACTATATCATGTTTCACAACGACTTAAACAATCATGGGGTCCCTATAAATAGTTTCCGATAGTAACAAGATTCCTAAAAAAGTGATATATAATTTATTCTTAAGCCATGAATTAAACAGTCTCTTGTTCTCTTTTAAAATTAATTTAGCATGTAAATTTTAATTCGGATCGAAACAGAAATCGACACATGTGCAATTATATTGTATGGGGTTCAAACCTGACCATGACCGAGAAGGGGATGCAGAGGGTGCAGAGGGGGCCAGCCAGCCCAGGCAGGGCGCCGGGCAGCGTGCCTCTGTGGCCCCACGGGGTCCACTTTGGTGCGCGAGATCCTGGTTCGATTGTCTTCCGAATTACGTGATTTTCCCGAGCGAATTGATTTCCATAGTCGCGATGTGCCTCCCCCACACTTGTTTTCCTGCATATTTTTCTGCGCAACATGTGAAGACAACATGCGTACCAAAAATATAGAGAGTAGAGTAGATTAAAACATTAATATTGATAAAAAGAATAAGGCACTTTATTCATTAACGATACTAGATAACTCTGACAACTGACTGAGCTGATGACTGCCCTAGCTCATTAGGCTTGCCAAACCTAACACACTTAATATCATAAATCAAACCTAACATACTCGATAATATAATCAAACCTAACATACTTGTGCCTTATTACATAGATAACGAGGGCAACTTAAGTCTGCCCCTTCTTCGCGAGCTTCCTAATTTTTTCCTTAAGCTCATCAATCTCTTCTTTCAGCTGATCTTTTTCACACTTGAGACCGCGAATTAACTTGACATTGATTTCTATTTGCTTAGTCATGTCGTTCATAACCTTGTTCCTTACGTCCTCATTCCTCTCTATACCCCTAACGGTGTTAGAGAGAGCTTCCATCTTCTCATTGAGGATTCATAGAGAGAGCGGGGGCTGTCTAGGGACTTTCTCTAGTGCTGATGTTGATGTAGCCCGCTGTCTCTTGGGCGGAGGTGGTACAAACTCGGTGTAGCGGACTTGGTCTGGACGTGCACGAACTCCTTGGATGGCAGGGCAATCAGTGGTGTACTTCGCACATACCAGCGTTCTGTTCTTATCGGTCTTGACCGATAGTAGTCACTCATTGTCTCTTGGTGGAAGAAGTGGGGTGCCTCGGGGAATAGCGATCTGTTTTCCCTTGGTACCGTCTTCTAGTAGCAGTCTTTTAGGTGGCGATGGCAGAGCAGGCTGAGCATGCATGTAGTAGACTTGCTCGAACTGCTGGGGCACCGTAGCAAGATGCTTCGATGGCACGATGGCGAGGTGCTTCGGTGGCACGATGGCAAGGGGCTTCGGCTGCGCGAGGACGATGGCCTTCGAGTCGTCGCCTTGCATCTTGCCGGAGTCAGCGCCGACGACCGCTTCACCTGCCATTGCTACTAGATCTAAACTAGAGAGTTTCTTTGGAGGAGAGGAAAACAATGATGAATGGATGCAATTTGAGGGCGGTATAGGTGCGTATTTATATGAGTTTTTAGGAGACAGGATAAAATCAAATCTAGGTTCTACAGGATTCGTACGAAAGATTATCCGTACGCATCGGGAATCTATGTGATTGTGTTTAGGAAGAATGGAGACAGAAAAGGAAACGAGAGTCGGGACGAGAGAGGACAGGGGGGCTTCGCCCGGCCCCATAATGGCGCCGGCCGGCCCCACCTGGTGTCCTCCCAGGGTGGCCGTGCTCGTGAAGCTTCTGGACTCTTCCTACTTTCTATTAGTTACGACGCGCGATAATTTTTTCGTAACAGACGATGACGGGACTAAAAAGTGGGTAATTGGACAAAGTCCAGCCCGTCAATAACTTCTGAATTAAATGGTTCTAAAAAATAATTTAAGTCGGTGACCATTTACCTTAAATAACGTATCTTCCTATGATTGTAGAGTTACCGCTCCATGTGGCGATGCATTCACAACCGTAAATGGTCCTTCCCATTTGCTTCGTAATTCTCCAAGCCCGAATAATTTGAACCTGAAATTAAAAAGTAATACTTTATCCCCTGATGCAAACTCTTTCTTCTTAATCCTCTTGTCATGCCATCTTTTTGTTCTTTTTTTATAGATCTTTGAATTGTGATAAGCCTTTTTCTCTCCATTCTTCTAATTCTGATAATTGCATTTTTCTCTTTTCTCTAGCGACTTCAAAGTCCATGTTCCATCTCTTAATAACCCAGTGAGCTTTATGCTCTAACTCTACTAGTAAATGACAAGTCTTACCATATACTAACTGGTAAGGTGACATGCCCAAAGGTGTCTTGTATGCGGTCCGATATGCCCAAAGTGCTTCGGGTAATCGGTCCTTCCATGCAGTACCCATCTCATTTACTGTTTTCTGTAGAATATTCTTGATTTGTTTGTTTGATGTTTCTACCTGGCCACTTGTCTGAGAATGGTATGGAGTAGCAACATTATGACGGATGCCATGAGCTTGCAAGTATCGGTGAAACTTTTTATCCGTGAAGTGTGTCCCGCTGTCACTAATGACCATCCTTGGTGTTCCAAACCTTGGAAATATAATCTCTTCGAACATCTTCTTTGAATGTTTGGAATCAGCATTCATGTATGGCATAGCTTCTACCCACTTGGATACTAGTCAACTGCCATCAAATGTATTCATAATTTCTTGATTTCTCAAATGGTCCCATGTAATCAATTCTCCAGACATCAAAGAGCTCGATCTGGAGATTGTTAGTGAGCGGCATAGCATCTCTTGCATTGATATTTCCGTGCCTCTGACATGATCCACATCTCCGGACAAAATCTTTGGTGTCTTTACACATAGTTGGCCAAAAGAACCCACTCTGCCAAATTTTAGCATGAGTGCGGAATGCTCCATAATGACCTCCATATCGTGATGCGTGGCATTTCTGAATGATCTGCATGCCCTCTTCTACTGGTATACATTTTCTAAGTAATCCATCTGAACAAATTTTGAAGAGGTATGGTGGATCCCATATGTGGAGACGACTTTCATAAATGAGCTTCTTTTTATTTTCCCCTGGTGGTACATAACCTGCAACCATAAAGTTGACAATATTCTCGTACCAAGGGTCTGACTTGCTCACTTTAAACAACATGTCATCTCTTAATGAGTCATTAATAGGCAATTCCTGAGGTTTCTCAAAGTGTATTCTAGACAAGTGATCAGCAACTGGATTTTCTATTCCTCTTCTATCTTTAATTTTTAAGTCAAATTCTTGAAGTAACAAATCCATCTTATCAAACAAAGTTTAGCATCTTTCTTAGTGAGCAAATATTTTAGAGCAGCATGATCAGAATAAACAATTACTTTTGCTCCTACTAAGTAAGATCTAAATTTATCAATAGCAAAAACAACAGCCAGGAGTTCTTTTTCAGTTGTTGCATAATTTAATTGTGCTCCTGTCATAGTTTTACTAGCATAAGCAATTGCATGATGCTTCTTATCTTTTTTTATCCTAATACTGCCCCTACAACATAATTACTAGCATCACACATAATTTCAAAAGGTAAAGACCAATCAGGGGGTTGAATGATTGGTGCTGATGTAAGTGCTTCTTTAAGAAAATTAAAAGATTTTAAACATGCATCATCAAATTGAAAAGAAAAATCATTAGCTAGCAAGTTAGTAAGTGGTCTAGCAATATGTGAAAAATCTTTTACAAATCTGCGATAAAAACCACAATGACCAAGAAAACTTCAGATTACTTTTATATTAACAGGTGGAGGTAGTTATTCAATTAGTTTAATTTTTTCCTTGTCTACCTCTATACCTCTTTCAGACACTAAATGTCCTAGCACTATTCATTCTCTAACCATAAAATGACATTTTTCCCAATTAAGGACTAAGTGCTTTTCTTCACATCTCTACAAAACCTTATCTAGATTTTCTAGACAATCATCAAAAGTTTTTCCATAAACTAAAAAATCATCCATAAAAACTTTCATTATTTCTTCTATCATTTCAAAAAATATAGACATCATACATCTTTGAAAAGAAGCAGGTGCATTACATAATCCAAAAGACATTCTACGATAAGCATAAGTTCCATAAGGACATGTAAAAGTGGTTTCGCTTTGATCATCAGGGTGGATAGGAATTTGGTGATATCCAGAATAACCATCAAGGAAATAAAAGAAAGAATTATTTGCCAAACGCTCTAACATCTCATCAATGAGAGCAGCGAAAAATGATCTTTCTTGACTGCTTTATTGAGTTTTCTATAATCTATACACATTCGCCATCCTGTAACAGTTCTCTGGGGTATCAATTCATTTTTATCATTTTTAACTACGGTCATACCACCCTTTTTAGGTACAACTTGAACAGGGCTTACCCACTCACTATGCGAAACAGGATAAATAATCCCAGCATGCAAAAGTTTCAAGACCTCTTTCTTAATGACTTCCCTCATCGCATTTTGAAGCCTACGTTGGGGCTCTCTAGAAGGTGTAATTTCTGGGTTGGTTGGAATACGATGGGTGCATAAAACAGGACTAATCCCCTTAAGGTCTTGGAGTGAATAATCAAAAATAGCACGATGTTTTTCTAAGACAGTTATTAATCTAAAAGACTCTTCATCAGAAAGTTTATCACTAATAATCACAGGAGAATTTTGATCATTATTCAGAAAAACATACTTAAGACCATAAGGTAATTGTTTAAGCTCAATAGAAGGCTTAGGTGGCTCTACTAATTCATCTAGAGGTTCAGGATCAATCGGATCCTCCTCCTCTTCATTAATGAAGAACTGAGTATCATCCTCTAAATTAGGTTCAATAAATTCCTCGAATGACACAGCCTTAACTTCTTCTATCGGATCTAATTCAGGAGGTGGCTCTGCCTTAGCTTTTAATGCATGAGTTATAGGCACTGAGAGATTAAATCCTTTCACAAGTTTAATATCTAAATTGCCCGCACAACCTTCTCGTAAAACCTTTCCTATTGGTAATCCAATCATTACATCAAAATCCCAAACATCAAAGATATAGAAATTCAGCGAAATTCAGAATTCATTAATCACAATAGGAAGAAAACATAAAACACCTGAAGTAAGAATAATATGTCCTGAACGATTTTTCAATAATTTATTTGTAGGAATTGATGTCATATCTTTCAAGAATTTTTCAGCAAATGTAAGAGACATGATATTGACACCTGCTGTTAGATTATAAAAGGCATCAAAAGGATATGCATCAATTTGACATTTAATTTAATAGTAATGGCAGGAGAATTTAAACGAATTATATAATTTGAAAGCTCAGATTCTATCAACCACTCATTACTCATAACAAAAATCAATTCTCTTATTATCTCTCTAAGAAATTTTAAATCAGCAGGATATAAAACATTAAAACTTTTAAAATTCATAAACTCTTGAGGTTTTATAATTTTATGATAGCGTGAGGTGTTTCCATAATCATCAAAAAGTTCATTCTCAAATTCAAGCATAAAATCAGAAATAGGAATTATCTCCTTCTCATTAGATAGTTCAGGTAAAGGTTGAGATGAATCAGACAAAAGTTTAAAATTGAATGACAAAGATTCATCTTCTAACAACTCTTCTTTTTCTTCAGGAAGATCAATTAAGATATTAGTAAGAATAGTTTTAGCATGTGAAGCATTAATATGCATAAATGCTCCTCCAGCGGCCAAATTAAGGTATTCTTTATTTTTATCATCAAGGCCTAAAAAGAAATGTTGCAAAAGCATAGGTTCTGGCAAAGCAAGATTTGGTCCAGAATTTATAAATCCATCAAAACGTTCCCAAGCCTTACCTAATGATTCGTTATCTAATTGTTTAAATCCAATAATTTTAAAATGAAGTTTAGCGACCTTTTCGATAGGGAAAAATTTAAGACAAAAATTAGCACGCAATACTTCCCAATTTCCTTGCTACTCGCAACATGGCAATTATACCGTTTCTTTGCTTTTCCCATTAATAAAAATGGAAAGAGTTTCCATCTTAAAGTTTCATCTGCCATGCCCTTAATGTGCAAACATGAACATGTTTGGTCAAAATCGGCTAAATGGTAATAGGGGTTTTCGCTAGAACTACCAAAAAGAATGTAATCCTGAACTAACTTAATTAATCCTGGACGTAACTCATAACCAGATGATGTGATGGGTAAAGATGATTCTTTTGGCTGGAGATACGATCCCGATGGTGCTCCATATTGATATAAAAGTTGGGACGTGGGTTCCATACTTTAAAAGGTAAAAGATAAAAGATAAAAGTATAATACAAGATTAAGATAGACTAAGGCAAAATCAGCAAACCTCCCCGGCAACGGCGCCAGAAATGCTTGTTGGTATAAATTAACTGCACTCTATTAAATATTATTATTATCAAAGTATCCGCAAGCGCACAGATAAAACACCGATGTAGCACTTCACCAGAAAATCCCGGTTTTAATATGGAACCCAAAGGAACAGTTGGTGATACTGACTAAGTCTATTGGTTCTTAACCCGATAACACAATCAATCCAGAGAATATCAAGAATGAGGAGATAACTAATGATTATCTAGATCCGACAACCGGTAAATTTTGAATAATATTGTTCTAATCGGGCTATGAAATGAATAAGAGCGGAAATCAGAGTTCCCTCCTACCAAACACTTATACACCTATCGATCCTATCAACGGGAAGTGGACTACAGAGGAATCAACGCAGCTGTCACCTACGCGAACTACCACTATCCGGCCAATCAGGGGACATTCACAAGTAATTATAGCCCAGACACCACGTCTACACTACAAAGTACTACTTCAACCAAGGAGCTACCAAGATCAAAGCACTCAAATAGAGTTGTAAACTTAAGAACGAATAAGAACAAATGCTTACTTGAATCAGGATGTTGAATACAAAAGTACCTCAGAACGCAACTCCGGGCGAGGGAGCTGAATCCAGACGAATACAGCTACGAAGAAGCTCCGACAGGCCGGGACTCCTCCGAATCTCTACTCATCGAGTCTTGGATCGAAAGGATCGAGTTACTCGAAGAACTACAACCAGGTGGTACAAGATCCTGTGGAGCCAGCATTCCGAAGATGAAGCCATTTGGGAATCGGAAAATTATCTCGCGGAAAATTTTCCCGAATTTTTCGCTACTCTGTAGATGTAAGGTCCCGAGTCGTGTAATGTATAAACTATTCTACTCGTCTAGTGATCAGGGTCGAGTTAGGTTAATTGTTACATTTTCTTTTCCATTACTTTGTTTCAAGCCTTATTTTTATATCAAATCTCGGGACGACATTTCTTTTAGGGGGGAAGGCTGTAATACATATGGTATTATTGCTTAATTAAACTGACATGTCATCGTGTTTAAAATTTATCATCTGCATATGATTGTGCTTAGGGTTCCCAGAGTGCTTTTATTACACTTGTGGATGATTGTGCAAGTAAATTCCTAATTAAAATCAATTATTAAATCCAAATGAAATTCCAATTTAAACCCTAACTAGGCCCCAAAACCCTAATTCAAAAACTATTGGGAATTAGGTGAATATGTCTTAATGAAAATTGTAGATCTTTTAAAATGAAACAACTTTTATTTTTGGAGATTTTGAAGTTATGCACTGGAAATTTGAATTAAACTCAAAATAATGGCTTGGAATTCAAATTTGAAACATCAATTTAAAAACTATCAAGAATCTGACAAAATAGCCCTAATGGAAGTTATAGGGCTCAGCAAGTTAAACAACTTTCATTTTTACATATTTTCAACTTATACAGTAAATTTTGGAGAGTTTCAGTGAATTGCAAATCAAATTCAAATTCAACTTTTACCCCCTTTTCTGTAGTTTCAAATTTAGAGCGAATTTGGACTTGGTACAAAAAGCAAAAGTGATCTACATGAAATTTCCTACAACTTTCATATTTACCATTTCTACTGAATCGGATCATATAGGGCTCAATTGAATCAAATATGTTCTGACCTACACTTGTAGCTACAGTGTTAGGGGGTCCCCAGTTCCGGCAGGCTGCCGTACGCGCGTGCCGCACCGCGCGCCGGTCTCCGTCCGGTCAGCCGGGGCCAGGGCACCGCCGCGTGGAGAGTCACTCAGGGGCCCCGGGTCGCTCTCGATCTTATCCCACCTTTTCCCCGCCCTATTAAGGTCGACGAGTGCTCACCGTCGTCATTTCTCTCCCGCCGTCCACCAATGAGGTCACCTCGGTTTCCGGTGAAATCCACCGTGCTCTGACCAACTCCACACTCTCCATCTCACAGCTAGGTAGCCAACTCACTTGCGCACCGTCTGACGCCCTCAGAGTGCGCTGTGGTGGCCCGTTAGTGCCGGAGCCCTCGTCGACGTGACTAGCCTATAGTGGTGAGACTCGCTCCATTTGAGCTCGTGTTTTGCACTCTATAGCTTTGATGTATGCTCATGCGCGCGCTGGTGCTTCGGGTGGTGCTCTAGGATCGTCGAAACGCTGGGTCTCGCCGTCGGAGCACCGAACCGCAAACACCACCGCTGTCACGCTCGTCGTTCCGAGCCGTTCCAGCCCCAACCGACTACCGGTCTAGGACCATGATGAGTTCCTGAGTCTCCACAAACCTTTTCCCGTGGCTCTACCGTATTACACCGGCCGGAACTGGGTCGCCGTGCCGTCGAGTCCGCCATGGGCGAGTTGTGCTCGTCGAAGGCGCTAGGGGTTAGGGGATAAGGACGCTTGGTGGTCCTCTAGGTGCTAGGGATCGTGTAGCCACAGTTGGTTTCGTTGCTGAGGTCGTCGCCGGCGAGTACCGCGGCAAACCGCCGCGTGCGCGCGCGAGCAGGGGCGCATCGAGAGGATGAAGAGGGAGCTGACAGCGGGGGCCCGCTGGTCAGCGTCCCTGGTGAGAGCGGGAGCGCGCGGGCGCGTGAGCGGGCCGCGCTGGGCCGGCCTGCGGTTGTTGGGCCGTCTCGGGTTGAATTCCGTTTTCATTTTCCCGAAGTATTTTCTAGGCCTTTTCCCATTTTTATTTTATATGAATAGTGCTTGACTTTGTTATTTTCGTAGGAATATTTCTATGGCTCTATAAATCCTGAAAATTTTTGTAGATACTCTCTGTAATGTGTAGTATTTAATAAAAATATTAAATAATGATTGTGAACAGTTTCTATAGGAAGTAAAAATCAGTCTTTTAATTCATAAATGCAAATTTACTGAATTTTAATTAATTCTCTGTAATTCCAAAAATCATGAAAATTGGCTTGGTACTGTTTTAGGTAAAGGTCTATCTGTTGATGAAGTTTGGTACCAAATGAAAATAATTTAGTTGTTTATTAATTAAATGATTGATTAATTGGTTAATAAAAAGAATAAGAAATAAAGACAAATATCATATTGTGTGATTTTTGGATTGATTGAGGTTCTAGGTCAATCACCCTTATGACCTAGGGCAGGATGGGTTAGAATAATCATGGTTAGCTTGAGGTAGGGGAATGACCATAAGTGTATTATTTATTATCGAGTTCTGTCTGTTATTTCATGTTGCATCGCATTGAAGCATTTATCATTGCATACGTGTAGTGACCGGCAACGAAGGAGTCAAAGCCGAGGTTCCTGCTGCAGAGGTGGTTTCCGAGGAGGTCCAGGGCTTTGATATTTGTGGCAGTGACCCAGACCCGACACTCTACGCAATCCAAGGCAAGCCCCGGTGCATTTGCCCCTCCTTGTATTTAAAAATGTTTATGCTCTTGAGTTAATCTACTGCATTAGGTTAATAGGAGTTGAGTGATAACCTATTGATACATTACCTTTCCTTGACCACTAATTATATACCGAGAACTTGATTTGATTAAATATTGAAAAATGCTTAGCCCTGCTTAATTGATTTAGATTTGTATAAAATTCTATCTTAAAATATGATGTTATGCAAATAATGAAACATTGGAAGGGAAGGGTATGGTCTTCGTTGATGGCAGTGTACTTGGCCAATCCATTGTCATCAATGGGACGGGTTTTCTGGGTGGTGGTCATATGTCTGGGTTAGAGTCCCAACTTATCGTCGCCAACAGAAAAGGGATGTGAAAACCGGGTGGTTATCAGGGTATTTGGGTTAGAATCCCAATGCATGGTATCCAACGAAAAGCATTAGGGACCGTTTGTTGTCAGCCTGCTGTGATCGAGACTTTGCAACTAGCCACATATTATGGAAAGCCTTATCTCCGGTAGCTCTATTGCTTGAACCGACAACCACGCACTGGGAGTGGAGAGATGGCGAGAGTAGCGTGTACCCTCGTGGCCGTCGTGCCTGGAGACGAGAGGAGTACTGTGCTCTCAGGTGGCGCAGGACCGGTTCAGGGATAGAAAAGCCATGGTAGACGGGGTTGGTATATGCAAGCTTATGTGCTACATATGCAGTGTGGTTAGGGATCCCCAGCTGGGTACTAATCGATTCGAATCGTTGTTGCTCCTCGGTTATGGAGACTTGATCCTCACTCCTACCCCAAAAAGTAGTTCGGAAGTAGGATGTTTTTGAGAAAAAATAAGTAAATTGGTTTTGATGGATATATTAGTAAAGAATTGTGAATTGTTATACTGACTATTAATGATGTTTCTTAAAATATTGAGAACAGGATTAGTAATGCTTTTTCCGCAAAATATCTTGACTCTTGATAAAGTCTTACCTTGACTACCCTCAGCCTGCATTTCTAGGTCTCATTCCTTTTTCTTAGTCGGGTAAGTCTTACGGAGTACCCCAGTACTCAGGGTTTGTTAACCCCGTTGTAGGTAGTCAGCAGCAGGAGGTCTGTCTTGCCCTTTGCTCTATGTGACCATTATCCAGAATAGCGAGGAAGAGAGAAATGGACCTATAGGCAGGGTCCGTGTTATTACCTATCTTATTATGTTATGATGTGGTTCTACTACTGCTACTACGATTTGAACTATGGTCTGTAATAACTGCATTTAAATTCTATTTGAACAACCGGTTTGTAATCTAAGTACTATTTAATCTTCCGCGCTTTTACTCTGATGTATTTTATTATGACACGTTGTAATTCTGTAATGGCTTCGCAATGGGATCCTGTTGGAGAAACGGGTGCTGATGTAACCCGGCAGGGCTGTCTAGATCATCTAGGACACGGGTCCGGCTGTCAGAGGTCATTAGTGACAATGATAGGTGTCTGTGGGCCACGTGATTGACGCGGTTCTGTTACATCTCCTCCAGGGGGGTCTAGCCCTCTATTTATAGCCCGGTGGGATGAACGCGTCCCGTTAGATCAAACCGACTTAACCAAGGGCCCAGATGACTCCTCAAAGGCGGTGATAGAAGACTCCAGAAGGCGGCGGGTGGAAACCCTAGGGGGCCACCGCCCGGCCCCCCCTTGGGGCCGGCCGGCCCTACCTTGTCAGGTGCGGGTCTCCGGTTGCTTCGGGTGCCTTCTACACTCTTACAGGGTCTTCGTGATGATGTTCCCTTCGCGGTTAAGTTTCGTATCTTTTATGCACTTTAATCCCTCTTTTATACTTTTCTGGAATAATCCTTGGAAAATATACAATTCACCAAAACTTGTGGAAATTATTAGTAATAACCCTATTCTACTGGATATTCATGTCTAATGCAGGGATAATTTATAGTAAAATTTAGACGATAACAAGTGTCAACAGCAGGACACACAACCATGAGACTCCGAGACTACATCTAGGCAAATAGAGTCCACCCCAGGCGTTCCAGGTACGGTTCATTTGCCCAATTGCTCCTAAGTCCCTTTATTGATCTATGGCATGTTGTCCTTGCCAATATGGCCCAACGGTCTTTTGGGCCTTGCTCTCGCGCCCTGATCGGGGGCGCCCAACCCTACATGGTTGGTGGGCCCCCGTCGCGCTGCGCTATGAAGAAAGGTAGGGTCCGGTGGCTTTGGATATGAGGTTCCCCAGCAGCCGTACTCCCCACCGACACAAACCCTACACCGATCTGAGAAGGGTGCGCAGCCAGCGACGGGAAGCGCCACTGCCGTCTTCACCGCCGCCCCTGCGTCACCCTCTGCATCACCGGACTCCACTGCGCCTTCTCCACCGGATCTTCCGCAGCGTCGTCCACTCCTTCACCGACTTCGACCTCGACACCATGGCGGAATCTAGCTCCTCCACGAAGCCCGCCGGAGACGGTCGGTAACATCCCCAGTCACCTCCCTCTCCAGATCTCTCTCTAGTTATTGCATAGGGCTGTACACTTGTTTACCCGGATTAATCGTGAACACACCCACTGATTTACACCTAGGAGATCCTATAATTCTATCAATTGTATCAGTTGAGCCACCCTACGGTGTAGATCTAGATCGGGGTATCATTTAGAAGGAGATGAACGATTCAAACATGAATCGGATGAACACTCAAAGTCTAACCCTATCCCACGAAGGGGAAAAGAACAGAACACAATGAAAAGAAAAGAACTCCACTCCTCCTTACCGAACCAGTGCGGGCCTCGCCGCCGTCTGACCGGCGTTTTCACCATGCCACGCTGCAAAGAATGAAGAAAAAAAGAGTTCGCCAGGCACCGACGTGCGGCCGCTTGACGAAGCAGCGCTCTACCCAAGGGGCGCGCGTGCTCCGGCGAGGGGGCCCACACCGACGCCACACCCTCCGTCCTCGGTTGCCGCCGTTGTGGTGTGCTGTCCGATCGGATGTGAGAAATATGAAAAGAAAGAACGAAGAAAAGAAGGGGCAGCTGGCTGCCGTCGGCCTCCTGCTCGGCAGCCACCGCCGCCACAATTTTCTGCTGTAGAAAGAAAGAGGAAGGGGTGAAATGAGGTTAGGGTTTTCTTGTGAACTGGTCACTCGGTTTTGATCTAGCGAAAATGATGGAGAGCCGTCCGATCGCGATCGATGGCTGAGATCCGTCCGCTGCATTTTGGGCTACTTTTGGCTACTCTTGGCCCAGGTGGGCGTGGAGATTGCCGGCCCAGGCCCAGGTTGCGGCCTGGGCAGGCGGACGCGCGGCGCGCGCGTTGAGCAGGGCCGCGAGCAGCACGCTGCTGGGCCAGACCATGAAATGAACAGTAAATTTTGATCTTTTCGTTTTATTTATTTCAGAAGCAGTTTCGATGAAATTTTTGATGTTTATATCTCTATTCAAATTTGAACCAACGGGATTATTTGTTTAGAGATTAGATGAGTACATTACATGCTTCTGAATAACGTTATTTTCTTGAGATTATTATTATGTTTCCGCTGTGAATGATGATGAATACCTTTTAATTAAATTCGAACCAATAGGAGAATTTAATTTTAAGAGCAAATATGAAAATTTTAGAAATCTATAATGTTGTTATTTTCTGACCAACGTTGATTATAACAATATTATAATGTTTTATTCATGATAATTTATGCGTTGATTTTATTTCTGCCCAACGGTGATATAAAATTAGTGTATAAGAAATTGTATGTTTGAATTTTGACCAACGTTAAATTGATGCATGCAATTTTATGCTTAGATTTTCTTACTCTCTCTGACACTATTTTCAAAATTCACCATACTGATGTTCATCTCGTCCATTCCGCCACTTGATGGAACGAACTATCGCGAATGGCGAGAAAAGCATGAATTGGGGCTTGCGCTGTCTGGGAATGATAAGGCACTCACCTCACCTTGTCCCACTGAGCCAGTGGACCCGGTGAGGGAAAAAAATGAGGTTGAAGCTGCTTGCGCTACTAGACAGCAGGAGCATGCTGGCACCCGGATGTCCTATGACATTGAGAAGAGGCTATGGGACATCTCGAACAGAAAGTGCCTGTTGGTGGCAAAGGCCACCATCAAAGATCACATAAGGGGTTCAATCCCAGACTGTGAAACTGCCACAGAGTATTTGGAAAAAGTGAAGAGCCAGTTTACTGGGTCTACAAAGGCCACAGCAAGCACTCTGATCAAACAACTTGTAAATGAAAAATACTCCTGTTGGCGCAAAAAGTGGTTCCCTAAGCCCAACACACCAGCGAAGCCGGAAACGACCCTTGAGGCAGTAAAGCTCTCGCAGATCCAGCTAGCTTCGGACCCGGTCTGAGAATGTCGGTAACACCCAAGCGTGCCAGTCAATTTGACCTGCAATTGACAAGGAAAAGATAGTAATCAGTAATCACAGGGCGGAACTAACCGGTGTATCTAGGTAGTTCCAACTGTATGGCTCGAAGAGCCGATGTAATGGGAGATCGACTAGAAAGCCGATTCCGTCATGTTATGAACCGATTATAGCGAAACATGCATTATAACTCAAGTTAACCGATTCGGACATGAATTCAATGACATATACTTGCATTAGACGGAAATATGCTATAAAAGATGTAGTCACAGCAAACTAAAATGATCATGAGATGTCTCAATGCAAAACAAGATGAAATCGGCTACTTCAGCCGATTTAGTGTATACGGGCAACATACAAGCCTATAAAGTAGACAATGTTTCAACTCTCTGGCTAATAGATCTAAATCACAATCTTGCAACAGTGGAGATCGAGCGGATCGAGGCAGTCATGATGAAGTTGCAACTTAAATCCGTTAACCTTTGAATCTAGACAATGTTTATTTTATTACTTGAGTGCGACCCGTATCTAATCTAGATCCAAAATACAACCGGCTGGTGCAAAGCATTCTATCTTATCAATATAAAACAAATGGCAAACACAATTCGTTGAACATATAGATCTATTAGATATAAGCCGACGCATATGGATCAAGACGGGCAAATTGATGATTGCTTTAAATAATAAACAATAAACATAAGCAACATCGGTAACTTAATGAATCCAGCTAAACTGCCAAATTTAACTAGAGCCGATAACTAATCCATGTATGCAAACTGTCTCAATCTATAGCCTGTCCACCGGATGACATTAACTAATAGATTAATCAAGCAAACAAACACGAATTGATAACTAATCCGCGCGTGAAAACCGTCCTAATCTGTATCTCGTCCACCGGATGACGGTTAACACAGATTGATCGGGTAAACCAGCGTGAATCATCCTTGACTCACTATGCTTCCCGCGTCCACCGGATGACGCCAAAGAAACAGAGCTTAGCAAGGACCCTGGTCCGCCATACTTCCGCGTCCACCGGATGACGCTAAAAAGACATAGTTTAACAGGGGGTTGACGATACTTACAAGCAAGCCTGCGTCCACCGGATGACACCCAGCCTGGATGAAGCAACTCGCCGGACTCGACTGACTCTAGGGTTTGGTGGCCGGAGCCGAAAGTTGTGTTGTATTGATGTTGTTGTATATTTTACAATGGCTGAGGGCTTATATTTATACCCTGAGCGTAGCTAGAGTCCTAATCGAATTACAACTCATTAATAGATAAGGAAACCAACAAACTATCCTATATCTAAGGTAACTTGGAGTCCCAACTTCCCTTTCATAACGGACTCCGATCGTGATCGCATCTTGGCAGTGCGGACTCTGGACGACGTCATCAATACCGACGCTGCACGCCTCCTGTCACCTTCGCCCGATAACCGATTCACCGTTCAATCGGCTATTTTTCTTCCTTCCGCTGGACGGAATCTGCTTCCGAGATCGGTTATCCTCCTCCGGTATCGGCTATCGGCTCCCAGCCCAAAATTTGGTGTATTTCTTTGCTTCTATATCATCGGCCAGCTCTTTCCTTTCTGGGGCAAATTTACCTAATTTTAGTGTAAACACAGGCCCCCCTAGTTCGGAGTATGATTTCTTCATGCTTCGAACTATGATCCGATGGTCTTCCTTGTGCCGAGAAACTCACTAGCAGCCATAGTGCGTCTAGGTCTTCTTCCTTTAACCCTTGAAATATAAGCATGTTCTCACCATATTTCCACACCTCTGTATGCAAGTCCTGTAAAACAATAATCCTCCAATACATGTGGAAATAGATTAGTTGTAAATGCATATGTGTATAAATATTATAGTTTTATCCATTCTTAGATATTGTTGATCAGAAGATGCTACAATGTCGATTACATCTCAAGAGTATCATATTTATAACCAAGATTTCTTTTAAATTTGAATAAAATGGTACTTTACTCATCCATCTATCTCTTCAACCATGGGGCTTTTACTTTTCACTAAGTCCTCAAGCAACTGCAAAACAGAACAGCTACAGAACTGCTTATCTGTTATCCCTTGAACACTTTTCTTCCGGAGTTTTATTATTATCTTTTTATAAATTGTATCACATAATATTGCAAAGTCAAAAAAAACCGAACCTTAAGGAGATAAAAGTCATATACTTAGATCAAGAAGTGCAAGTGAATATTTTTTTGTATTTTTATTTTCCCTGTGCATATGCCACTCTCTTTGATCATTCTAAACTATAAGGCTATTGGGCCTTTGGCCATCTTTCATTTTTATTTGGCGATCACGCGATCGTCATTTTTTTATTTTTCTCTTCTCAGTTCTGGCGGACACGTGTCCGTCATTTTTATTTATGAGTTTATAGAATAACCTCATATCTTATCTTAATTAAAGAGAGAATGTCCATGGCTCATCAAGGAATTTTATTAATTTATAACGTGTACGTGAATCTTGATCTTAGGAGCATGACTATAATCTCACTAGTGGTCACAATAATTTGACAAGGCTCAATATGAAATCAATTAATCTTTATTAATCATTTTATAAAACTCTCCGGATTTCAAGTATCTCTCAGAATAATGTCATAGCAAACTCTATTCCCATTCTTATCCTACAACCACTTTTAGACAAAGTTCAAAATTTATGCAACCCACAGGTCCTAAAGATTTCAAGACAAGTATTAGACCAAGAAATTCAAACCTTAAAGAAATCAAAATTATAAACTAGACACGGGTGAGACATGAAACAGAGCATCTATTAATCATTTCAACAATGGACAAACTAAAACATTTATATCACATATTTGTAGAGTGGAATTACCCTTAAGATTTCAAAGTTTTGCCTTTAAACATTTCCAACTATAAACTTTGAAACTGTGAGAGTAGAGTTGTGCATACCATCGTTGAACATGTAGGAGCCAATGAAAGTCACTCGTCTTGTCCGTCTTCGTGATGGATCGCTTGATGTCATGCAACGTGTGCATGCGGCGAGTCCAAGCCCCCAAGGCATAGCTAATGCAGGATCTTGAGACGCCGTGTGTGTCCTTCTCAAAGGTCTTATTCTTCATTATTTCTTCGCATCTGTATGTACGTCCCTTCATTCTAGGCCGATAAAGATGTTGACGACTTTTTGCTGCATGCGAATCGGCTCTCAGGCTTGCATTGTACCTTAGAATCGATTACTCAGCCTGATCCGTTCTACATACGAATCGGCTTTCCGGCATGCTTCTTAGCATCGGCTTCGTTCTGCTTTCCCTTAGAATTAACCCCTCAGCTAGATTCACTACGAATCGGCTTGTGAGTACTCACAATAGGATCGGCTAAACAGTCTGACCCAAAAAGCCGATCGGTGTGCGACCATTGATGGCTGCGCTTCGTCTCCCTCCGGGATGGCGTCAATAATCCAAACTAGACTGTATTAGGCATTTTGATGTATATGATACTTCTGAACTCGTTATGTCCGAAACAATCCAATCTGCAAGGCTGTATATTTTGTTTTTATTTTTTACTTTAAAGGCGACGCTTATTGCATCGACTGTTACATCCCATCGAGGGTATTTCATTTTTGTGCTAAGGGCGACTCGTTACTACGATGTCGGCCATTTTTGTCCTGAAGACGACCCGCTTGCACGGCATCGGCTGTCAGAGCCAGATTCACATGAATCGGCTATCACCCCTCAACTGGGATGCTAGGGTAATATTTCTTTAGATGCTTCCCATTGATGGCTCTGGCAAGTCTCTGCCCTTCCAAGTCTTCAAGAATGTAAGCGTTGCCCGGTGCGCATTCCACCACACGATACGGGCCTTCCCAGTTTGGCGACCATTTACCGAATCGGCTATCTTTTGTACCAATAGGCAGAATGACTTTCCATACTAGCTCTGATTCGGTGAAGCTCTTGCTTTTTACCTTGGTGTTGTAATACTTGGCCACCCGTACCTTATTCTTTTCAATGTATTCCAAAGACCTAAGCCGATGACAGTGCAAATCTTCTAAGCTGTCCATCATAATGTCTTTGTATTCACCGACTGTAAGCTTGTTTTGCAACGTGACACGCCGTGTCTCAGACTGAATCTCCCATGGCAAGACAGCAGCGTGTCCATAGACTAGCTCATAAGGTGAAGCCTTGATCGACCCATGCTGTACCATGCGATATGCCCACAGTGCCTCGCTCAAATGCAAATACCATTTTCTGGGGTTTTGCTCAATCTTTTTCTTGATGACCTTGATCAAAATTTTATTGGAGGCTTCTGCTTGTCCGTTGGCTTGGGCGTAATACGGCGATGAATTATAAATCTTGATGCCCATGTCGTCAGTAAAGGTCATAAACTCCTCTGAAGTGAACATTGTCCCCTGATCGGTTGTGATCGTCTGAGGTATGCCGAACCTGTAAATAATGTGCTCCTTCACAAATTCGATCACGTCAGCTGAAGTGGCGTTCCTCAAAGGAATGGCTTCTACCCACTTGGTGAAGTAATCAGTCGCCACCAAAATCCATTTGTGACCCTTGCTCGATGGTGGGTAGATTTGGCCGATTAGATCAATACCCCATCCCCTAAACGGCCACGGTTTAATTATAAGATTCATAACAGAGGCTGGAGACTTTTATATATTTTCAAACTTCTGGCATTCTTGACACCCTTTGTAATATTTGAAACAATCTTCCAGCATCGTAGGCCAATAGTAACCAGTCCTCCTGATGATCCACTTCATCTTGTGAGCTGATTGATGTGCACCGCAGACTCCATCATGTACTTCTCTCATCAGCTTTACTGATTCCTCTGCCCCCAGGCATTTGAGCAGCACTCCTTCAACAGTCTTGTAATACAACTGACCATCCAACAACACATACTTGGTGGCTTTGTACCTTAGCTTTCTGCTGACCTGTTGTGAAGGATTTGCCAGGTAACCTGCTATCTCGCCCCTCCAGTCATCAGCTAATTGCTCGCTATTACAAATCTCCTGCATCGGCCGATAACCCGACGCGTTCTGCGCCAGCCGATTAGCTTCCTGGTTCTGGGCCCTGAGGATGTGACAGAGAGATACCGTCATGAACTTCTTGATGAGAGCCTGGCACTGATCATAGTAGCCTCTGAGTATCTCGTCTTTACATTCGTACAAGCCGAGCAATTGGTTGATGACTAGTTGTGAATCGCCAAATACTTCAACTGCATCGGCTTTTGCTTCATGCAGAAGCTGAAAACCTTTCCACGCGGCTTCATATTCAGCCTGATTGTTTGTGACAATCGGCCCTATCTGGAAAGCATACTCAAAACGCACACCCCGCGGTGAGATGAGCACTTCTCCGGCGCCACCACCTTGCTTGCACGAAGAACCATCGAAAAACATAGTCCATGGCGCTATATCCGCTACATTAACCGATCCTCCGTGATGCTGTGTAACGAAATCGGCTATCGCCTGACCTTTGACCGCCTTAGCCGATTCGAACCTCAAGTCAAACTCTGAAAGCGCCAGGATCCATTTGCCGATCCGACCATTTAAAATAGGCATCGAAAGCATGTGCTTGATGACATCCTCCTTGGACATCACCACACACTCTGAGGCAAGCAGGTAGTGCCTCAACTTGGTGCATGAATAGAATAGGCACAAGCACAACTTCTCGGTCAGGGTGTATCTTGTCTCAGGGTCAAGGAGCCGCCTGCTCAGGTAGAAAACTGCTCTCTCCTTCCCTTCAAACTCTTGAAAAAGGGCCGATCCAATGGTATGGCTTTCGGTCGTCACGTATAACTTAAAAGGCTTCCCTGTCCGTGGCGGTACTAAGACAGGGGGAGTCTTCATGTATTCTCTGATTTCGTCAAAAGCCTTCTGTTGCACGTCACCCCATTTGAACTCTTGATCATTCTTGAGCTTCAACAATGGTGAGAACGGCAGCACCTTCTCTGATAAGTTGGCAATGAACCTTCTGATAAAGTTAACCTTACCAAGTAAAGACTGCAATTCCTTCTTGTTGGTTGGAGGTACGAGTTCATCGATCGCCTTCCTACTCTTGCTGCCGATCTCTATCCCTTTGCGGTGGACCATGAATCCCAGAAATTCGCCAGCTGACACGCCAAACGCACACTTGTTAGGATTCATCTTCAGACCATGTCGCCTTGTGCACTCCAAAGTGGTCCTCAAATCGGCCAGGTGATCTTTATTGCTCTTGGATTTCACCACCACATCGTCTATATAAATTTCAACGACTTTGCCGATCAACTTGTGAAATATATAATTCATAGCTCTCTGATAGGTTGCACCGGCATTCTTCAAACCAAACATCATGACCACCCATTCAAACAAACCAAGCGCACCAGGGCACCTGAAGGCGGTCTTCGGGATGTCTTCATCAGCCATAAAAATTTGATTATAACCAGCATTGCCATCCATGAAGCTAATAACTTGGTGCCCAGCAGCCGAGTCTACCAACATATCGGCTACTGGCATAGGGTAGCCATCCATCGGTGTAGCTCTATTTAAATCCCTGAAGCCAATACAGACTCGCAATTTACCATTTTTCTTATACACGGGGACGATGTTCGATATCCACTCGGCATATCGGCAAGCTCGAATGAACTTGGCTTCTAACAGCCTCGTGATTTCGGCCTTAATGTCGGGTAGAGCATCCTCTCTGAAACAACGTGGAGGCTGCTTGTGTGGCTGAAACCCTGCCTTGATAGGTAGCATATGCTCAACAATAGATTTGTCCAATCTAGGCATCTCATAATATTCCCAGGCGAAACAATCTTTGTACTCTTTCAACAGTTGAATCAGCTCCTGCCCGAACTCCGGGTCTAAATTGGCGGCAATAAACGTCGGCCTTGGTCTGTCACTGGGTCCAACATCCACTTCTTCGAGCTTGTCGGCCGACGTGAATCCTTGCCCCAACTTACCCTCTGTGCCGTCGATCGGATTCTCCAATTAATAAAAAAAAACTCAGAGCCGATTGCCCTGATCGGCTGTTGACTCTCATCGCTGACCTTGATGGAGCCTCCTTCCCAAGCCTTGCCAGAGAAACAGTCATGATCCCCAGCTTCCCAGTATGTGGCATCCGCCGTCGCCACGCTGACCGAGTCATCGGCCGGGACCACTTCGACCTCATCGCCATGCCACTGAATGAGGCACTGATGCATGGTCGATGGTACGCAGCAGTTGGCATGAATCCAGTCGCGTCCGAGTAGCAAGCTGTAGGCACCTTTACTGTCGATCACGAAAAAGGTGGTAAGCAGTGTCTTCTTCCCCACTGTTAGCTCGACGTTGATTGCCCCCCGAGTGTTGGAAGAATTGCCCCCGAAATCCTTGAGCATCAGATCAGTTTCTATTAGATCATCGGGACCCTTGCCTAGCTTGCGGAATGTAGTGTAGGGCATGAGATTGACAGTGGCACCACCGTCCACCAACATCTTCGTCATGGGCATGCCGTCGACATAACCTTTGAGATAGAGGGCCTTCAGATGTCGATTCTTGGCTGGCTTATCAAAAGTAGCTTGCTGTGCGAGCACTAACTTGGCCACTCCGTCTTCTAATCCCGAATCGTCTGAGTCGGACTCGGTATCATACTTCTTGGCTCTGAACTCTGCAGGCAGCACGAACACCATCTGTGCATCGGCTACAGCCTTTCCATTATTTTGTGGAGGCTTCTCGCGTCACACCTGTTTGGCACGCCCCTCAGCTTGGAGCTCTCTGTTTCTGAGCCGCTGCACCCGGCGCCTTTGGCTCCTAGTTAGATCCCCCAGGCACCATTGATTCTCTTGCCAAACCGGCCGTCAGCGTTCAACTACCGCCTCATCAAGCCGATCGCGCAAGTCCCTCTTTTCACGCCGATCCTGCGGGCTGTGAGGGCTCCCCAGCCTCTGATGCACAGACCGGCAGTTGACCTGGGACCGCCTGTACTCTCGGTACTGATCGCTGCATTCTGGGCAGTTGCGCAGCGTTGGCAATCTCAAGCCTTCGTTCCAGCAGTGTCGGAAGAATGGGCAATGCCAGTGATCCTCCTCACCTTCCTGGTGGCGGGCCATTTCTTCGTGATAGCGCGCCTCTTCTTCTTCGTGGAGCCACCTGCGGTACTCCTCTTCTTCGCGCTGCAGCCGCCTCTGATGATCTTTCTCTTTCTGTCGTCGCCACTTGTTCAGAAGGTGCTGGTGCGTGGGCCTTCTGCTCTTGGTGCTGCTGGATTCTCCCTGCTCCAGCTGCCTCTGATTCTGCTCCCTCGTTCCTTTGATCAACGCCAGCTCCTCAGCTGTGATTTGTGCATCGGTATCAACTGAGGAGTTCTTCTTGGCCCGTTCGGAGGTTAATACCTTTACTTTAGTCAGAGGATTCGCGATCTGGACCATGTTCTGCCCTTTCGGGAATGGGAATTTGTCAATCTTCATCTTCCCCTTGGGAGGAGCCTCAAATTTCAACAAACCGCGCCTAATAGCATTCTGGATTGCTGCTTTGAAATTGCGGCAGTTGTTTGTAGAGTGTGAGGTGAGGCCGTGGTACTGGCAGAACGGTTTTCCCTGTAAATCTTCAGGAGATGGCTTGACGTAATCAGTTGAGAAGGTGATGTGGCCTGCACTGACTAACAGGTCGAAGAGCTTATCCAGCTTGCGCGTGTCAAAGTCGTATTGATCTTCCGCGCTCCAACCCTTCGGTACGGCCATGGGCTTTGTCCCCCATTTGAGCTCAACAGCAGCCACTTCTTCATTCTCTCCATCCTCTGAGTCAGAATTGCAGACGCAGGCCTGCTTGTATTTTGATTCCTTCTTGAAACTCTGGGCCTGCTGTTCTAATGCGGCCACCCTCTGCATCACTTCGCTGATGCTGTTGAAGTTGGTGCCCACAAGCTTCTCTTGGACGTGTGGGAGCAACCCACTGACCACTATCTTGGCGAGCTGCTTGTCGTTCAGGTTCAAAGAGTAACATATGTTCCTGGTCTCCCTGAACCGCTTGATGAAAGTCGATCCAAGTTCATTCGACTTTTGGCGCATGTTGGTGAGATCTGTGATGTCTTTCTCCCCACTGCCAGAGAAGAAGTAATTATGAAATTTAGTCTCCAGATCTTCCCAGCCTTGAATCGAGCCAGGCTCCATAGATGCAAACCAGCTAAACGCCGGCCCTGTCAGTGATAGCGGAAAGAGCCAGACCCTGTGAGCTACCTCATACGAAGCTTCGCCGAGCTGGGTCAGGTAACGGCTGATGTGTTCCATGGTGGTGATGTCGTCCTACCCACTGAACTTGGAGAAGTCGGGTAAGCGATACCTGGGCGGCAATGTCACTCGGTCGTACCACTCGAGGTAAGGGCGCCTGTACTTGATTCCAGTCCCGGTCTTCGGCTGTAAACCGAACGTATCACGGAGCATGGCACTCATCTGCTCTAGCAGCTGATTGTTGGGTGTCTGGGCGTACCCCGGATGCGGCGCTGCCTGAAGGTCTTGATATGTGATCCCCTCATGGTATCCAGGAGTTGGGTTGGCCACGTCTGCCGCCGGCGTATTTCCAGCTGTCAGGTTCACCGCTGATGAGTTCATCGAGTTCACCGACTGTTCAGTGGCCTGCATGAAAGCGGCGAGCTCCTCCGGAGTATGATCTTTGTATAATCTGGGAGAAGCTGCTATTTTTTGAGCCGAACCGGCCGCAGTGTCACCCTGCACTGGCATTTTGGGCTGGCTCAGCTGTTGCGGCGAGGGATTGGAGGTCCTTGCCGCTGCTTTTGGATCTGCATCCACTGCGGGTATGTTGAAGTAAACCGGACCCAGAGACTCCCAATCCTGCCGTTTGAGAACAGTCTTCATGATGTTATAGAATGTCTGCAGGAAGGATTTATGGTGATGGCCGACTGCTGAATAGGCGGCCTCCCAGGTCGCTTCTTCCAGCATCTGCTTGAGGTCGGCCTTGCACTCCTCTTCAGATTTATCAGAATGGCCGTCCATGATCCATTTCGGGAATGCATTCTTCTTCACTATAGAGCCATCACGCTGCTTGCTAAATGAAAGCAGGCAGGCATCAGCGAATTCCTCAACAATCTTGTTCAGCACTGCCGCGTCCTCCTTACTGAGATCTTCGACCCTGACCCTGAGGACACCGTCATCCCTAGAGGGGCCGTCCGCCGCAGCCTTTCCTTTTGCCATGGTCTTCAGTGAATGGTCCCACCGGGCGTGCCAAAAAGTGTGTTGGCGCAAAAAGTGGTTCCCTAAGCCCAACACACCAGCGAAGCCGGAAACGACTCTTGAGGCAGTAAAGCTCTCGCAGATCCAGCTAGCTTCGGACCCGGTCTGAGAATGTCGGTAACACCCAAGCGTGCCAGTCAATTTGACCTGCAATTGACAAGGAAAAGATAGAAATCAGTAATCACAGGGCGGAATTAACCGGTGTATCCAGGTAGTTCCAACTGTATGGCTCGAAGAGCCGATGTAATGGGAGATCGACTAGAAAGCCGATTCCGTCATGTTATGAACCGATTATAGCGAAACATGCATTATAACTCAAGTTAACCGATTCGGACATGAATTCAATGACATATACTTGCATTAGACGGAAATATGCTATAAAAGATGTAGTCACAGCAAACTAAAATGATCATGAGATGTCTCAATGCAAAACAAGATGAAATCGGCTACTTCAGCCGATTTAGTGTATACGGGCAACATACAAGCCTATAAAGTAGACAATGTTTCAACTCTCTGGCTAATAGATCTAAATCACAATCTTGCAACAGTGGAGATCGAGCGGATCGAGGCAGTCATGATGAAGTTGCAACTTAAATCCGTTAACCTTTGAATCTAGACAATGTTTATTTTATTACTTGAGTGCGACCCGTATCTAATCTAGATCCAAAATACAACCGGCTGGTGCAAAGCATTCTATCTTATCAATATAAAACAAATGGCAAACACAATTCGTTGAACATATAGATCTATTAGATATAAGCCGACGCATATGGATCAAGACGGGCAAATTGATGATTGCTTTAAATAATAAACAATAAACATAAGCAACATCGGTAACTTAATGAATCCAGCTAAACTGCCAAATTTAACTAGAGCCGATAACTAATCCATGTATGCAAACTGTCTCAATCTATAGCCTGTCCACCGGATGACATTAACTAATAGATTAATCAAGCAAACAAACACGAATTGATAACTAATCCGCGCGTGAAAACCGTCCTAATCTGTATCTCGTCCACCGGATGACGGTTAACACAGATTGATCGGGTAAACCAGCGTGAATCATCCTTGACTCACTATGCTTCCCGCGTCCACCAGATGACGCCAAAGAAACAGAGCTTAGCAAGGACCCTGGTCCGCCATACTTCCGCGTCCACCGGATGACGCTAAAAAGACATAGTTTAACAGGGGGTTGACGATACTTACAAGCAAGCCTGCGTCCACCGAATGACACCCAGCCTGGATGAAGCAACTCGCCGGACTCGACTGACTCTAGGGTTTGGTGGCCGGAGCCGAAAGTTGTGTTGTATTGATGTTGTTGTATATTTTACAATGGCTGAGGGCTTATATTTATACCCTGAGCGTAGCTAGAGTCCTAATCGAATTACAACTCATTAATAGATAAGGAAACCAACAAACTATCCTATATCTAAGGTAACTTGGAGTCCCAACTTCCCTTTCATAACGGACTCCGATCGTGATCGCATCTTGGCAGTGCGGACTCTGGACGACGTCATCAATACCGACGCTGCACGCCTCCTGTCACCTTCGCCCGATAACCGATTCACCGTTCAATCGGCTATTTTTCTTCCTTCCGCTGGACGGAATCTGCTTCCGAGATCGGTTATCCTCCTCCGGTATCGGCTATCGGCTCCCAGCCCAAAATTTGGTGTATTTCTTTGCTTCTATACCATTGGCCAGCTCTTTCCTTTCTGGGGCAAATTTACCAAATTTTGGTGTAAACAACTCCGGTGGTGGAATAAGAGAACACATACTTAAGATGAGCACCACGCCATCTAAGCTCAAGCCAATGGATAAGGAGCTGAAAGATCAGTTTCTAATTCATTTGATTTTTGCTTCCTTGCCAAAGGAATATGAAACCTTTGTTGTTAACTACAACATGCAGTCCAAAAATTGGGACATAGAAAAGCTCATTGCAATATGTGTTCAGGAAGAGGAGAGGCTAAAGTCCTTACACAAAGACTCTGCTCTTTTTGTAAAGGATAATAAAAAGAAGAATTTGAATAACAAAAATGCTAAACCACAAGGGAAACCTCAGTGGAACATGAATAACTCTCCCTCCAAGTCACAAGGAAAGACAGCTCAGAATTCTCAGTAGCAAAAGCCTAATAACTTTGGTGGTGCTGATATTGATCAATGCAAGTATTGCAAGAATAGAGGACGCTACCAAAGGGACTGTCCACAATTCCTGAAATCTTTGTTGAAGAGAGGTGAGGATTTTATTACATTTATAGATGAATCCCTGTATTTATGTTATGCAAAATTTACTTGGTGGATTGATTCAGGAACAACTATTCATGTTGCAAATTCTTTACAGGGATTCCATACGAGGAGGACCCTGCAAAGAGGAGAAAGAACAATTAAAGTTGCAAATGGAGTGCAAGCTGAAGTTGAAGCCATTGGAGAAATTTCTTTAGAATTAGATGATGGTTTTATACTTAGACTTAAAGATGTACCCTATGTTCCCACTTTGCGAAGAAACTTAATATGTGTTTCGAGATTAGATGATGATGGATTTGATTGTCATTTTGGTAATGGCAAATGTCATATTGTTATTAATAATAAATGTGTTGGTCTTGCCGTCCGACAATACAAGCTTTATTTATTATCACTTTGTGAGAATGTGAATGCTGTGAATAATAAGAATGAGAATGAGAATGCCTTCCCGTCTATGAATGTAAATAACAAGCGGAAGAAAATTCATAATGTCTCTTAATTATGGCACTGTCGTTTAGGCCATATTTCGAGGGGGAGAATAGCACGATTGATTAAAGAATCAATTCTTCCGCCATTAGAATTTTCAGAATTAGAACAGTGCATCGATTGCATTAAAGGAAAATATGTTAAGAAAATAAAGAAAGATGCCAAATGAAGCGCAGGAGTTTTAGAAATAATCCACACAGATATTTGTGGTCCATTCCCTGTGAAAAGTGTGGATGGTTATGATTCATTTATAACATTCACAGATGATTATTCACGTTATGGTTATATTTATCCAATTAAAGGAAGATCGGAAGCTTTGGATAAATTTAAAATATTTAAGGCCGAAGTTGAGAACCAACACAATTTAAAGATTAAGATAGTAAGATCAGACCGTGGTGGGGAGTACTACGGGCGACATACAGAATATGGCCAAGTTCCTGGACCCTTTGCAAGGTTCCTACACAAAAATGGCATAGTCGCTCAGTACTCTACACCGGGGGAGTCTCAGCAAAATGGAGTAGCTGAGAGACGTAACCGTACCTTGATGGATATGGTAAGAAGCATGATAAGTTACTCCACTCTACCGATAAGTTTGTCGATGGAGGCGTTGAAAACCGCCATTCATATTCTTAATCGAGTACCTAGTAAGTCGGTGCCTAAAACACCGTATGAATTATGGACAGGAAGAGAACCCTCACTTAACCATTTGCGTGTGTGGGGCTGTCCAGTTGAAGCTAAAGTCTTTAACCCAAACATAGGGAAGTTAGACTCCAAGACAGTCAGCTGCTATTTTATTGGCTATCCAGAAAGATCGAAAGGTTTTTGCTTCTATTGTCCCGATAGACATACGAAGTTTGTAGAAACAAGACACGCTGAGTTCTTGGAGGATAACATGATCAGGGGGAGCATGGTAACGCGAGAAATCAATCTTGAGGAGAAGCGGGTGCATACACCGACTCCGATGGTTGAGGAACCATTTTTCACGTTACCTGTTGTTGCTGCACCAACAACACAGGTGAAAGCTCTAGTTTGATTTTGGATAATTGATGAAACCCTATGTACTAATCTTTGTCATCAAGTGTTGTGGATGAAATAGATTAATACATGCCAAGTTGTGGAGCATGACGGCATCCATGATGGTGTAAATCCATATCAAGTGTTGATTACAAGCTCTATATTTTAAAAAGATAAGGAGAAAAATAAAATGGGCTCAAGGCAAAGGTATAATTTATAGGGCCATTTTATTTTTGGCACTCAAGACACCATAGAGGTTGTGAATGTATTTCGAATTGATAACCGTACTACAAAAAGGAGGAATCTTTAATTGCATTGGTTATCTAGTGCCATTAAGTGTGAGTCGCATTTGCATATGCATAACGCTTAGTGACGTGGTGAGATTAACCCTAAAAATTATTTGTGAAAAGCCTAACTTGTGTGATAATTTGTTTATCTCTTTTTGAAGGAGTTAGCAAATTATAAAGGAATTATTTTCTGGAATGGAAGCTGCTTGCTGCTCTGTTCAAAGTGCTAAAATAAGCAAGTAGCACATGCAGCCTTTTTTTTAATCGAAGAAAATTTCTCTTGCTGCACAAATAAAGAAATATATGTGATCAGCTGCTTGTGCTCGTTAGTGGCTAAAATTCTTTGCTTGCATGTATTTTTATATATTAAAAAAAAGGAAAACGTAACACACCTGCATGTGTGTGTTTGTGGCTGAGAGGTGCTGCATGCTAGTGCCTTTTTTTTTCTGCGTTCGTGAGGGGTGCTCGGCTGCTGGGCCAGGCCCATTCACTTGCGACCAGAAGGAATGCAGGGGCGATCGCATGTGCCTTTGGCCTCGGCCTCTGTTCGCATGAGGACTAAACAGAAGAAATCGCTGCGGCCGCTGGCTTCCAGAGGAAGGAGCGCTGCTCAGCTGCTGCCGGTGCCGTGCTCGGTCGCCCGTTGGAGGAGCGCAGAAAGCCGTTGGCTGCCGAGCGCCTGCTGCTGCCCTGCTGTGCACACCGTTGGGAGTGACGCCCTCCTGGGATAGATAAGGCTCGTCCCTTTCCCTCCTGTGGTCCTGTCTCTCTCAGCCTTGCTCATTCTCAGATATCAAGAACAGAACAACAGAGAAGAAAGCTCTCTTCTCTCCTCTCTCACTTTCTAAGATTTGTGCTTCAATCAAGTAAGAGATTGAATTTAAGTGATTGATTCTTGAGGAATTAAGAGGATCTCCTCCCTCTCCTCTCTATTTCTAGCTTAGTGCTCATTCAAGAGAAGATTGAAGTAAACCCTAGTGTGTGTGCATTTTGAAATTACATTTGGTGGCACTAGGTGATTATTGTGATTGGAAATTTCTTATTACTCTTAGTGATTGCCGTCCCCTAAACGGTTGGAGATTGATTGATTGCTAAGGGGATTTGCTGATTGTGTCCGTCCCCAATCAAGGATTATATTTGTGAAGGGTTCTTGTGCCTTCCCCGGCGAAGCGTCAAAAGCAACTCTAGTGGAATGCTCGTGTCAATCAACTTCTCACTATTGGTAGGTTCATGTGGCGTCTTTTGAGAAGCTCGGTGTGTGATACCGATTAGCCACCGAATCACGTGGTGTAGAGGGACACAACGAGGACGTAGTTTATCGGCAAGTGAACCTCGGGAATAAATCATTATGCAATATTGTCTCCCGGTATTTTATTGGTATTATTATGATTTGATCATCTCCACTCTTGCCACAGTGCCGGTATAATTCATTTGCCTCTCTATTTACATTCTTGCACATTTATCTTGTGTAGAAGTAGTGGTAATTAGCTAGTAGAGTAAAGTAGCATATTTAGTTGTAATTAGTTCTCTCACTAGTTAGAGTAGCAACATGGCTCTTGTGTGCCATAGAGATCATAGAATTATGAATAGGTGGCTTGCCTAACCATTAGACCTAGAGCAACCGCATTTATCACCATTTGTGTTACTAATTCTTTGCTCTAGTGATTTGTAGAATTTTAAATTAGACTATTCACCCCCTCTCTAGCCAATTCGGACCTTTCAACCGGACACTGTAGTAGCAGCACCTGTTGTCAATCCTCCCGTGGTGACAATGAATGAAAATGAGGAACCTGTCCTTCAAGATCCCATAGAACCCGCTGTCACACATGAGGAAGAGCGACAACAGCCCCTTATGGACCAAGCGCCGAAGGCCCTAGAAGGTCTCAAAGAGTTAGAAAATCAGCTATCTCCGACGACTATGAATTATATGATACTGAAGAATTTGAAATGGAGCGTGATCCCACCTCATTTGAAGAAGCCATGAGAAGCACTCACTCGTCAAAGTGGTTAGAAGCTATGTAAGATGAAATGAAATCAATGAGTGCCAACAGAGTTTGGGACTTAGAAACTATTTCTAAAGGAGCTAAAACAGTAGGCTGCAAATGGGTCTACAAAACAAAACATGACTCCCAAGGGAATGTTGAAAGGTTTAAAGCGCAACTCGTGGCGAAAGGATTTACGCAAAGAGAAGGAATTGATTACAATGAGACATTTTCTCCAGTCTCTTGTAAGGATTCCTTCAGAATTATAATGGCGCTAGTAGCTCACTATGATTTAGAGTTATATCAGATGGATATGAAGACGGCATTCCTTAACAGGGATTTGGAGGAAAATTTTTACATGGCACAACCAAAAGGTTTTGTTGTGGAAGGAAAAGAAAATATGGGATGCCGCCTAAAGAAATCAATTTATGGCTTGAAACAAGCTTCAAGACAGTGGTATTTGAAATTTGATAATACTATAAAGAAGTTTGGGTTTAAGATGAACGTAGAAGACAACTGCGTTTATGCAAAGTTCAAGAATAGAAAATATATGTTTCTAATCCTTTATGTGGATGACATCTTACTTGCTAGTAGTGATGTCAATCTGCTGCTGGAGACAAAGAAATTCTTATCCTCGAATTTTGACATGAAAGATCTCGGTGAAGCTTCGTTTGTTCTGGGAATAGAGATTCACCGAGATAGAAAAAAAGGGATTTTAGGATTATCGCAGAAGGCATACATAGAAAAGGTTCTAAAGAAATACAGTACGCATGCGTGTAGTCCATCACCTGCTCCTATAGTCAAGGGTGATCGATTTAGGGAACACCAGTGTCCCAAGAACCAATTTGAAATCGAACAAATGAAAGCGGTACCGTATGCTTCAGCTGTCGGAAGTTTACAGTATGCTCAAGTGTGTACACGCCCTGACTTGGCTTATGTTACCGTGTTACTTGGCAGATCTCAGAGCAATCCAGGAATAGAACATTGAAAATTAGTAAAGAAAGTCTTGTGTTATTTGCAAGGCACGAAAGGCCTCATGCTAACGTACAGAAGATCTGATTCTCTGCAGATAGAGGGCTTTTTAGATTCAGATTATGCAGGAGATGACAGAAAATCCACGTCAGGATACATATTTACTCTCGCAGGAGGAGCCATATCGTGGAAAAGCTCTAAACAAACCGTCACTACATCATCAACGATGTATGCCGAGTTTGTAGCATGTTATGAGGCCACAGGACTGGTGAATTGGCTAAAGAAATTTATACCCGGATTAAGAGTGGTAGATGATATACATAAGCCAATGAAGTTATACTGCGATAATAGTCCTGCAGTACAATATGCTCACAACAATAGGTCAAGTGGTGCTGCCAAACACATTGACATTAAGTATTATGTTGTTAAAGATAAAGTCCGGAATCATATCATAAATCTTGAGCACATAAGGATAGAGAAAATGCTCGCGGATCCGCTTACAAAAGGCTTACCACCCAACGTGTTCAGAGAACACTTAGCCAGCATGGGTTTAAGGGAAAGCTTATGATTCCTTGACAACAAGGGCCCAGAAGATAATCTGTTTCAGAACAGAGAGGTGTATTGTAGCTGTTAATCCAATGGCATTAATTGCCATAACGATGAGGCACGCTCTATGCGCTAATCTGTGATGGAATGGGACAAGAAGTAAGGAAAATAAGTATTTAAGTATAAGCAAGAAATTAAAGTTTAAAGAGAGATCAAGGGGGAGAATGTTGGATTGATCTCCCTGCCAATATGGCCCAATGGCCTTTTGGGCCTTGCTCTCGTGCCCTGATCGGGAGCGCCCAACTCTACATGGTTGGTGGGCCCCCGTCGCACTGCGCTATAAAGAAAGGTGGGGGCCGGCGGCTCTGGATATGAGGTTCCTCGGCAATCGTACTCCCCACCGACACAAACCCTACACCAATCTGAGAAGGGTGCGCAGCCAGCGACGGGAAGCGCCACTGCTGTCTTCACCGCCGCCCCTGCGTCACCCTCTGCATCACGGGACTCCACTGTGCCTTCTCCACCGGATCTTCCCCGGCGTCGTCCACTCCTTCACCGACTTTGACCTCGACACCATGGCGGAATCTAGCTCCACCACGAAGCCCACCGGAGACGGTCGGTAACATCCCCAGTCACCTCCCTCTCCGGATCTCTCTCTCTCTCTCTAGTTATTGCATAGGGCTGTACACTTGTTTACCCGGATAAATCATGGACACGCCCACTGATTTACACCTAGGAGATCCTATAATTCTATCATGGCAAATATATATTTAACCAACATTTAATTTATCTTTGCTAACAACTTTATTCTTTAGAGAACAAGATTTTTTTTCTTCTGAATTTGGAATCCCATTCCTCCATACGTTGCAGCTAGGGCAGTGCAATCAGAGACTATTGAGTGGATAATTGTTACCTCAAGTTCTCTACTAGATAATTACTAATTCTTTTGATTTTAATGTTGAATCTAGTACGGGATATTTTTGGTAAATTACTTACTAATGTTTCTAAAATTTCAGTGGTCTGATGTTGCCTAGAAAGCATGCACTTGAAAGTGATACAATCACGGAGTTGATAAAAATTTTGTAGGAGTAAGTAATATAAGCATGCATTTGGCATTAACACGGATGATAACCAATTCATTTTGGAAGATGTCTACTATCTAGATTTTTGAGTTGGTTCGAGAAGCAGATTGTTATTCTAATATTTTCATTACTTATCCGATCCTATTCACTATGCTTGTGGTTTAGGGTGTCAACTGAAAGAACTTTTCAAAGTTCAAATGGTTAAAAAATCATTTGAGGTACGAATGTCTTAAAAAGATTAAATGATTTGCCAGCTTTACGCATTCAAAAGAAATTGTTAAAGATGACATTGATATTGAAGTCATCATCAATCACTTCGCATCTCATCTATAAATGTTAGAAGCATTTCCGATTTATTTGATAAAATTGTTTTACTGTATTAAAAGTTTATTAGAAAACATTGTCATCATTTTCATATTATTATAGTTATATATATTAAGGTACTTTTTAGTTTCGCTTCTGGCCACCAAATTAAAAGAACCAGGCCGAACATAAGTGGCAGACGCCTCAGCGACAACTTCTTTTTTCTATTTGGAAAAGGTCCATCTTACCTCCTTGAACTATCATCAAAGTTCACTTTTCCTCCTTGAATTCTAAATCTGGGTAAACAACCTCCCTAAACTTTTAAAACCCTTCGTTTTACCTATCTGGCTCGGTTATAAGCAATTTTGAAGGCGGTTTAGTCTTTGAGGTATTTACAGGTATTTACTTCTTCCTTTCAAGACTTATTTTTATTTGAACTTACTTATATGGCCCCAAAATGAAATTATTTTTCTTGTGTGGCCTTCTGTCCGTTTTTTTGCATTGGACGATGTTAAGTCAAGGATAAAATAACTATTTTACCCCTTTGAAAAAAAATAAGATAGAGTTTCATTTTTCTATTGTATATTTAGAGTAATATTAAGCAAATAAGTTTACACATATCATATACTACTATGTGTAAACTTACTTGCGTAATATTACTCCAAATGTACAACAGAAAACAAAACTTTGCATTTATTTTTATTTTTTGATAGGGGTAAAATGGTCAGTTTACCTTAATTTAACATCATCAAGTGTTAAAATGGGACATAATAAGGTCATAAAAGGAAGAGAATTTTTATTTTAGGGCCATATAAGTAAGTTCAAATTAGAAAGGACCGTGAAAGGAAGATGCTTTTTTTTCAAGACCATACAGGTAAATATATCTTTGTCTTTGTCTTTTTGTTTATTTCTGTTGAATCTTTGAAAATTCATAATAAATCATAGAGAACTCATAAAATGGAAAATCATTTACATGAGTACATCTGCACATTGAGCATATAATTTAGTACGGTTTAGTACAAAATTTTTGCTATGTTTGCTGTAACTTTATATCTATGCTTTTCTATAATTAATTTATAGCTACAGTTTCTATGGCCTAATTGTAGCGAAATTTTTATGGTGAGCTAATTTTATATGCTTTAGCTGTAATAAAATTTTCATACATGTTGGATCATATATAACATAGTTACATATTTATTTATGTTTATGCTTCTTAAATCTAAATAAATTCATAACTAAGTTATACATGATCCAATGAGTATGAAATTGTTACTAAAGTTCAAGAATATAATAATTAAATCACCATAAAATTTCATCACAATTGAACCATAAAAACTACAACTATCAACTAATTACAGAAAAACATATATCTACAGCAAAAAAACAAAACTTTTGTATTAAAACATATT
Source organism: Eremochloa ophiuroides (assembly GCA_038502445.1). Lineage (NCBI taxonomy): Eukaryota > Viridiplantae > Streptophyta > Magnoliopsida > Poales > Poaceae > Eremochloa > Eremochloa ophiuroides. The sequence goes on along the minus strand of JAHLJS010000005.1, from coordinate 19,368,279 downwards.
ATATTATATGTTTGGTGTATAAATCTACTCATGTGGAGTTCAATAAAATTAAATTTTCTATTTTATGTTTTTTCTATGATTTAATATGATTTTCCAAAACCTCAGCCAAAATAAAGGAAAAAATAATAATGATAAAATTACCTTCAAAACTGCTTACAACTGAGCCAGGGAGATAAAACAAACGGTTTTAAAGTCAAGAGAGAGGTTATTTACTCAGTTGAGAGATGATAATTCAAGGACGTAAAATGGACCTTTTCGTTACTATATATCTCCAACAAACAAGCGGACCATGTTTATTGGTGCGAAGGCCTAGAGCGGCCCAACCTGTGGCCCAGCAAATGTTGGTCTGTTTCATAAAGCTGGTACGGTTACATCAAAGCCCTATGCATCGGTCTTTCTGGCCCAAGCAATGGTCGCGACCCAAGCGAAGGTGAAACTGCTGGCCTGAACAGATGATAACAAAACGAGAGCTCAATCCACAGAGCTTATCTTTTTCTTTTTTCGTAAAATCCACAGAGCTTATCTTTTATCTTCCCAAACTGCATAGTTCAATCTACCCTTTTATCTTTTAATTTATCTTAACGAGTCAAGAAGTTTGATTATTCAGATATTTGCAGCTCACAGCATCTTAAGACTATGATAATTTACTCTGGTTGGCTAAATAAAGTTAACGTTGTTGGCCAGTCATCGATCAGTTAGAGAGCAACTTCAAGAGGCTCTTTAAATCTTTCCTAAATACAAGGAATAGAGATTTTAGTGAAAAATTATTCTCTAATAGCTTATCTAAATGGTTATCTAAATATAACAATCTTTATTCCGGATTTTTCGCTAGTTAAATATAGAAGACGATCATTACTCTCCAGAGTGCGCATAAGATAGAAGAATTGTTGAAGAGTCAAGAGATATAGAAAGCGATTTTTATGCAAATGACTCTCTAAATGATGATTTAGATAGTGACATTTAAAAAAGACTCTTGAAGATGCTCTAAGCATATATTCATTGCATACGGCACTAGTGTTAAGTTATGTTGAGTACATATTGTCTAAGCTTCGGCCTTCCGGAGTGACCAACGACGGAGCAAATGATCCTTGCAAATTATTTTCTCTACCTGTGTTTGTATTTCTATCTAATAATAATACTAAAAAAGAAGGATAGTTTTCATTGTCCATCTGTAAACAGTTTCTGTTTGCTGGCCATCACAAGAAAACATGTCACCTAAATGTGGGATGGGAACTCAAGATGTCCAGCAGGGGGCATAACTCCCACACCATTTACATGGTCCTTTGTTGATGGGTACTCCCTAGTCCCTACCCCAAATTTCTAGATTCATTCATTCATGGGTTTTACTATATATCTAGTGTAGAGATAACATATATCTAAAAACTATAAATCTAAAAATACCAAAACATCTTGTAATTTGAAACAAGGGGAGTAAGAACCCTTTCTATACTTATTTATACCGTCCTTTTAACGATTGTTTCAAAAACCAATCAAACCGTGCATACTTAGATTTCATCTATTCAGTTAACTTTACTTATTGCATGCGCTTCATACCAGTTATAGACTAGAGCATGGGCTAACATTAATATACATGTTGTGCTTGGGCCCTTACAGGGATGAGGCTTAATACCTGCTTATTCAAAGTACCTTACGAACAATAATTTAGTACCATGAGGAGAATTAATACCATGATAAACATGTATAAGAATGAAAAAATATATATACCTCTGTTGTGATGTTGTCTCACATGGAAAAGAATGAAAGAGAGGCCTAAGGCCAAAGAGAGCCTAGGCCTTGAGCCTTGAGTTTGTGTGCATGAATTGTCAACACAACCGTGACACATGAGTGGGGTGGTGAGGGTGTGTGAGATAGGGTATGACTGTATGAGGAATGACACTCGTTGGGGTAAGACGAGGCGAATGGGTAATCACGATGGGGAACTATGTGTGGGTCCTCCCCTAGCTTATAACTATCAATACATGACCCACATAGTTCCCCATCGATATGACTATAGGGTAGGACGAGGCTAATGGGTCATCATGATGGTCATCTTCATCAAAGTAATTTAGAATGGCCCTTGCCGGTTTGTCATATCTATGGGGAACTATGTGGGTTCTATATCGATAGTTATAAGCTAGGGGAGGTAGTTGTGTTAAGGCTGTTGTTTGTTATGTGACAATGGAAGCTGTGATTCTTGCCAAATCTTTTTGTCCCTGATCAGAATGGCCAACCATGCTTCTATAAATTAAAGTAGATTTGATTTTAGTAGAAAACATGTATTCTACATCACCCTCGTCTAATCCTTCATCCCAATCTTCATATATGTGGGTGATGATAATGACCGCATGTCATGCAACAAATTTGTAGGTACAAAGGATACTCCAGACCCTCCGTTACTTTTGCGAGACGATTCCTGCATAATTAAAAGAAGCATCAACCTCTCTTGTCTTTCTTATCCCCCCTTGTTCAAATGTTTAGGCATATTTGGTTTCATATAGCATTTTACCACACTTATTTCCAAATTTTGACTAATAATATGGACAAGATTGAAGCATAAAAGTGGTTTATGGTAGAGTGGCAATGAGTTGAGAGGAGACTTTGGCACTTTTGTATCCCTTATCCACATTCGCCTTGGCTGGTAGAGCAAGAATATCATTGTTATGTTTGATTTCTTAACTTACTCATTGTCTCGTTACTTGTGCACAAAAGAGTTTTTTTTAGAGCCTCAAACTTTATTGCAAGTTGTAGTATCTGAACTTAAACTCATACCACACACACGCATACCCCTAATATATAAGCTAGATCTACAACTAGAGCACACGGTTTACATAAACACAAAGACGACTTCGTGCTTGTTGGCGCAAAAAGTGGTTCCCTAAGCCCAACACACCAGCGAAGCCGGAAACGACCCTTGAGGCAGTAAAGCTCTCGCAGATCCAGCTAGCTTCGAACCCGGTCTGAGAGTGTCAGTAACACCCAAGCGTGCCAGTCAATTTGACCTGCAATTGACAAGGAAAAAAATAGTAATCAGTAATCACAGGGCGGAACTAACCGGTGTGTCCAGATAGTTCCAACTGTATGCCTCGAAGAGCCGATGTAATGGGAGATCGGCTAGAAAGCCGATTCCGTTATGATATGAACCGATTGTAGTGAAACATGCATTATAACTCAAGTTAACCGATTCAGACATGAATTCAATGACATATACTTGCATTAGACGGGAATATGCTATAAAGATGTAGTCACAACAAGCTGACATGATCATAAGATGTCTCAATGTAAAACAAGAAGAAATCGGCTATTTCAGCCGATTTAGTGTATACAAGTAACATACAAGCCTATAAAGCAAACAATGTTTCAACTCTCCGGCTAGTAGATCTAAATCACAATCTTACAATAGTGGAGATCGAGCGGATCGAGGCAGTCATGATGAAGTTGCAACTTAGATCCGTTAACCTTTGAATCTAGACAAAGTTTATTTTATTACTTGAGTGCGACCCGTATTTAATCTAGATCCAAAATACAACCGGTTGGTGCAAAGCATTTTATTTTATCAATATAAAACGAATGGCAAACATAATTCGTTGAACATATAGATCTATTAGATATAAGCGGACGCATATGGATCAAGACGGGCAAATTGATGATTGCTTTAAATAATAAACAATAAACATAAGCAACATCGGTAACTTAATGAATCCAGCTAAACTGCCAAATTTAACTAGAGCCGATAACTAATCCATGCATGCAAACCATCACAATCTATAGCCTGTCTACCAGATGACATTAACTAATAGATTAATCAAGCAAACAAACACGAATCGATAACTAATCCGCGCGTGAAAACCGTCCTAATCTGTATCTCGTCCACCGGATGACGGTTAACACAGATTGATCAGGTAAACCAGCGTGAATCATCCTTGACTCACTGTGCTTCCCGCGTCCACCGGATGACGCCAAAGAAACAGAGCTTAACAAGGACCCTGGTCCGCCATACTTCCGCGTCCACCGGATGACGCTAAAAAGACATAGTTTAACAGGGGGTTGACGATACTTACAAGCAAGCCTGCGTCCACCGGATGACACCCAGCCTGGATGAAGCAACTCGCCGGACTCGACTGACTCTAGGGTTTGGTGGCCGGAGCCGAAAGTTGTGTTGTATTGATGTTGTTTTTTTTTTACAATGGTTGAGGACTTATATTTATACCTTGAGCGTAGCTAGAGTCCTAATCGAATTACAACTCATTAATAGATAAGGAAACCAACAAACTATCCTAAATCTAAGGTAACTTGGAGTCCCAACTTCTCTTTCATAACGGACTCCGATCGTGATCCCATCTTGGCAGTGCGAACTCTGGACGACGTCATCAATACCGACGCTGCACGCCTCCTGTCACCTTCGCCCGATAACTGATTCACCGTTCAATCGGCTATTTTCCTTCCTTCCGGTGGACGGAATCTGCTTCCGAGATCGGTTATCCTCCTCCGGTATCGGCTATCAGTTTCCAGCCCAAAATTTAGTGTTAACAGTGCTTGACGAAAAACCAATTCTCTATCCAGAGCATCCGTGTAGAGATGAGGCGTAGACTTTCCAGTACCTGAAAACAGATAAAGGAAAAAGGGTTAAAAACCTCGGTGGAAAAATCGCTTCGAGCAGCCCTCGAACTGCGACCGGTGGCCTCCCAACCGGGAGTGCTCACCATCCGAGCTTATTCTTGCTAGATTGTTTCAGTTAGGTTGAGTTGGCTCACCTACGCCAGCAATACTTGTCTTGATCGGAGATGCTAGGCAAAAAATTCTACTCAACCAACAAATTAAACAGTTCCTTTGTGAGGTTTGTCTAGTATTTTATAGCCATTATTTTCACTTTCTCTAAGGACATATAGCTAGATAATTTACCAAAGAACGATGACTGATGTGTTCGGTTAGACTGAATTATACGACTGAATTGTTCTAAAAGGAAAATACTATTCTGTGACTAAAATTAAATTGAATATAGCTCAAGTGAAAAGAGCAAATTATGGCAAGTGATCATGACTCAGTCATGGGTATTTTCATAATTATTTGGTCCACTGTACTTAGAATTATCCATGGCAAATTAGCCACCATCACATCGTTTACCATATAACATATTTTCAATTAAAAAAATTACATTATGAATGTCAAAATAATTCCCGGCTGCGTAATGTTCGGTGACCATGTATGTCCATATTAGTGACTCCAAATAAAGAGAGCCTCAAACTTTATTATAAGCTATAGTATCTGAACTTACATATTAAGCTCATACCACACACATGTACATCTCTAATATATAAGCTAGACCTATAACTAGAGTACACGGTTTACATAAACACAAAAACGACTTCGTGCGTGACGAAAAGCCACTAATCTATCCAGAGCATCCGTACAGAGACGAGACGCCAGAGCATCCATGTAGAGACGAGGCGTAGATTTCCAGTACCTAAAACAGATAAAGGAAACTTACATATTAAACTCATACCACACACGCGCACTTCCCTAATATATAAGTTAGACCTACAACTAGAGTATACGGTTTACATAAATATAAAGACAACTTCATGTGTGACGAAAAGCCACTAATCTATACAGAGCATCCGTGCAGAGACAAGACGTCAGAGCATGTATATAAAGATAAGGCGTAGATTTTTAGTACCTAAAATAAATAAAGAAAAAAAGGTTAAAAACCCCTTGAGACAAGGGGTTGGAGCGAGGCTTGAACCCGCGCGGGCTGCCTGACGCCGCAGCGCTAGCCACCCGAACCGTTGTTCTGTTCTCTCCTCACATGTACTTGGGATGCGTGAAATAGACTGTCTATTTGCCCACCGCTAACTGTTTGGGACTGTCATCTGCCCTCCTCTCCTCATCTTCCACGTGGCCCCACTGCTAGCGACGTCGCCCATTGTTGGGGACGCCCTTAGCGACGCGCCATTTGTGACGGAGTGGGCCCCACCAGCCGAAGCGAGAGAGCGGAAAGCCGTTTTGCGAGGGAGATTCCAAGTGCCAGCCGGTCTGACACATTGACCATGTCCCCACTCCGGCCTCCTCCACTGCCAAATCCCATTCTTCCATGCCATAATCCTTCAAATTACAGATACTCCCTCTGTCTACAAATAAATCATTTTCTTTAACTTTTAGATTTCACGTTTAACTATTTTTCTTATTAAAAATTTTATACAAATAATAAAATAAATAAATTATTAGTAAAGTATCTATAATGATAGACTAAGTTATAACAAATAAATAATATTTGTATAGATTTTTTAATAAGACGAATGGTCATACATGAAGTCCAAAAGTCAACGAAAGCGATTTATTTGTAGACAGAGGGAGAGAGAGAGTACATCCATCTAAGGACCTGTATGTAAAACTCCTAACAGCGCCGTCGACACCGGTACGGTATTTTCGAAATTCTCCTGTCCCTGTCCGGAAAAACTCCCCATTCTTGTCGCAGCATAGTAGTGGGTAGCGGAGGACAGGAATAATAATTTTAAAAAAAAAGGCTCGGGGCGGGTGCCATGGCGCTGCCTGCCTAGCCGCCTCCCCCCTACCCCTCACCGAGGAGAGAGAGTAGAGGACACGGGAGAGGAGGAGGAGGAGGGGTTCATTTCCGCGTCGTCGTCTCCGCCCGCAGCCCCACCCACCACATGGCCGCGCTGCCGGGCGGGGCCCACGCCGCCGGCGCCGCAGCCGCGGACCCGATGCAGGTGGACCAGCCCCTCCCCGCCGCACACGCCCCCGCCGAAGCCAAGGTGAGCGGGGTTGGTTTTTTTCTCTCTCCTGTCCGCCGCTGGCGCGTGGTTCCGGCCGCCGGGAGCGGTCGCGCAGGCCTTCCGGATCTGTCGTCCGCTCCGCTCCGTCCTCCCTCGTTAAGGTTACGCCGCGTCGTGTTTGGTGGTTCCCTCGTTCGATCCGTCCGTAGATCTGCGCCGCGCAGGCGAGGCGAGGCTAGGTCTAGCTGCGTGCTCCTCCCGCGCGATTTCTCCTGGGGGGAGGAGGGGGGAGGAGAAGGAAGAGGAGCGTTGCTTGCCGGGGAGGAGATGCGCTTCCTTCCTGGCCCTTGCGTGCGCGCTATGCAAGCCTCTCGGCCCCCACTGCTTTCGCCAGACCGGGCTCGCTTTGGCATGCCGGCTTGGGGCGCCTTTGTGTACTGGTGTTCTTGGTGATCATGACTGTGTTCAAAATGGAGGGAATTAAACTAGGTAATTCTTTTTTAGATGATTATGATAGTTAATCTCGTTCTCCTGTCCAAGCCATGGTGCGATTAGCAGGTTTGTGATGTATGTTTTGTCTTGTTGCAGATTCAGTTTTGGTCGTGGATAAGGATTTTTTTTTTTTTGAATTTTTTAGTTTCCATTTCTAGCAAGCCTAGTTTGTGTGAGTTAGCAATAGTTGCCTTGTTGGGTGGCTGTGACTCCCCAATTCTACTACCTTGTGGATATCATTTTTTGGGCTATGTGCTGCCACCTCTTATGGATTTTACTTTGTGACAGCATGCTGGTTCTATGATTGAAGGGAGTGATCCAGTTACAGGTCATATAATCTCAACAACCATTGGAGGGAAGAATGGAGAGCCTAAAAGGGTAAGTTATAGGTGACCAAAAGTCATGGGACATTATTGGATGTCATGCATACAGCTATATCTTTCCTAACTTGGGTTGTGTGCTTTTCTGCTTCGTAGACTATCAGTTACATGGCAGAGAGAGTTGTGGGAACTGGATCATTCGGAATCGTCTTCCAGGTACAGTGATGGTTGCTTTGCTATAATACTTCCTAAGATTTTTTGTGTTACTCTGGTCCCTGATTGTATTGTCTGCGTGTACATTTAGGCAAAATGTCTGGAGACTGGTGAGACTGTTGCGATTAAGAAGGTTTTGCAGGACAAGCGTTACAAAAACAGGGAGCTGCAAATCATGCGATCCATGGATCACTGCAATGTCGTTTCCTTGAAGCATTGCTTCTTCTCTACCACAAGCAGAGATGAACTTTTCCTTAACTTGGTGATGGAGTTTGTTCCTGAGTCACTATATCGTGTGCTGAAGCATTACAGCAATATAAACCAGAGGATGCCGCTTATTTATGTTAAATTGTACACCTACCAGGTAAGAAGTCATTTATACTGTTTTGGAAACTGCTGCTCCTTACTGTTAAATCTTCAATATATTGGATGTGATTTTGTTTTTTTTTTCTTGGTCCTTTTCTGCAGATATTTCGAGGTTTAGCCTATATTCACACAGTACCTGGAGTTTGCCACAGGGATGTGAAACCACAGAATCTTTTGGTATGGCCTGTCCATATTTTATAATTTGGTTTCACGATATCTTAATTCTTAATTAATCTGAATCTGATAGTCAGTTCATTCATTATAGGTTGATCCACTGACTCACCAAGTGAAGATATGTGATTTTGGGAGTGCCAAAATGTTGGTAAGTTAATGCAAGTCTTTAGCTTTTCTACAGCTAATACTATTTTCTTTATTGTTCTAAAGAAGGCATAGCAGTGCAGTTGATTGCATACATCATTTTTAGTGATGAAGTAGGTACTTTTTGTCATTATAAAAGTTTCTGTGGAGAAAATTCCTTACACACCACTGAATAGATTAATTTCCTCTCCAAGGATCTGTGGACTCAAATTTAAATATGTGCTTCACTGCTTCAGTGGCACAAAAGGGACGAGAGAGGAATCCAGTGTTCCATCTGGACTGCCTCTTCTTTTGCTGCCTTTTGCATGCAAACCTATTCGTTTAACATAGTGTGTTGCTTTTCAAGTTTCTGGATATATAGAATATAGATTTTGCTCATTTTAATCCTACTTTACTTCACAATTTGATTCAGGTCAAAGGTGAAGCAAACATATCATATATATGCTCACGCTATTACCGTGCTCCAGAGCTCATATTTGGGGCAACTGAGTACACAACATCAATTGATATTTGGTCAGCTGGATGCGTTCTTGCTGAACTGCTTCTTGGCCAGGTTAGTTTCTCTTCTCTGCTTTTCCAACAGATTTCCTGTCCATCTGGTCAGCAAACTTAGAACTAAACACATTTTTGCTAAATGATTTCATCAGCCTCTCTTTCCTGGTGAAAGTGCTGTGGATCAGCTTGTTGAGATAATAAAGGTACCTGGTTCTGCTGGCTGCACTATGTTAGCTCTAAAGAATTGTGCTAATTATTTTTTTTTTTCTATTTCCATGTATTGAATGGATTTGCTTTGCTGACAGGTTCTTGGTACTCCAACACGTGAGGAAATCCGATGTATGAATCCAAACTACACCGAGTTTAGATTTCCTCAGATCAAAGCTCACCCATGGCACAAGGTATGTGAAACTTATTTATCATGTTATTTCATTGAATGACATACAACTTGAACTAAAATACCTTTACTGTTGTAGATTTTCCACAAGCGGATGCCTCCAGAAGCAATAGATCTTGCTTCACGTTTACTCCAGTATTCACCAAATCTAAGATGCACTGCTGTGAGTTATTTCTGCCTATTTGACTGATTCTAGTCAACTAAACAAGCCATCTACCTATCAATGATTGCAAAGCTTAGTTATGACATTAATTGTTTCCTAGTTGGTTGGTTCCATCTCGACCCATCGCTTTCAGTTTTAGCTGTTAAATGTTTCAGTATATATATATATATATATATATATATATATATATATATATATATATATATATATATATATATATATATATATATATATATATATATATATATATATATATATATAGGGGTGGTTTAGGGGAGGGAGTAGTAACTACTCCTAGGGAGTAGAAAATAATTTCCCTATATAGGGTGAGTTTTTTATACTCCCGGGAGTATCTACTCCCGCCTCTAAAGGGGTATGCCAGGGATCCAATAGTATGGACGCATACGTTAATAAGAAAATTAAGTAT